>JBBIGB010288697.1:0-13006 GCA_037577075.1 Alestopetersius hilgendorfi | reverse complement strand
AGAGAGAGAGAGAGAGAGAGAGAGAGAGAGAGAGAGAGAGAGAGAGAGAGAGAGAGAGAGAGATAGATCTTCTGAAATCCTCCAAATAGATGGAGAGAAATGTGGGGTATTTCAAGACGTCTATCCTCTTGACCTTCCTCTCTCCTCTGCATTTCTCTTTTTCCGTTCCTTTCTCTCCACCCTCTACCCCCCACCCAAACTCTCTCCCTCTCTTCCCCTCTCCTTAACTCCATGGACAGAAAAGAGCTCATTGTTGTGGAAATCACCAACGCCCGACTACTGACCTAAATTCTGCTGCATGGGATTCTGGAAAGGATTCAGCACTGTCCTAACCTAAGCTTGCATGTGTGTGTGTGTGTGTATGTGTGTTTTGAGTTACAGATGGGTCAAGAATTAGAGGAAGCGGTGTGATTATTGAGACAAAGTTGATGGTTTAACCTTGACATTGTGACCTGGCCTTCCAACCTGCTGTCCAACAAAAGCAAAGAGTGGAGCTGTGCCTCTCTATGGTTATCTCTGTATTAGCTGTATAATTCATTCTCTCTCACTCTCACACACACACACACACACACACACACACACACACACACACATTTCCTTTTGCACTACACAACTGAATATGTGATCCTCTCGAATGCTGTGTCTTCCAGGGGATGTATGTTTCTCTGTGTCAAGGTGCTGGTTTTGTTATCAATGGTACATTTTCTACTAGAAATGCATTTCTCATCTGCTAATTGTTATCGCGATATTAGTCACTACAATACTGAAATCACAGAAGGCTGCGATATGTATATGAGCTTCTGACCAATCACACTGTTTCTGACAGGGCGACCTCTAATAGCTTCAGGGTGCAGGGCAATACTGGGTGTTCTAATGAATTGATGTCTTCATGTAATCCAACGAAAGTCTGGTTTTTAAACATTAAAGGTGTTGGCAAAGAAGTGCATGAAAGGACAGGGCTAAAATGCTGTAAATAGAATAAGGAAATGTGTTGGTTTTGTGTCATCACAAAGACTGTGATCTGTGTCTTTTTTCCATACATGGACTGTATGGATAAGTAGAGTAAATGTACCATTTAAAACAATATTTACAGTCTTTAAGCCTTTTTAAAAAGAAATGTGATGATATGCGCCTTTTAATATCTTGAAAGGCATTGCGATTGTAGCAGTGAAAACAGATACCACTGAAAACAAACCAAGTATGTTACCCCAGAGAAAAGTACACACTCCTGAAGACACAACGTTTAGCCTACTGTGCACATAATACCTCCTGGACAGTGATTTTTCTGCTAACCAGGAATCCCAATCAATGTGCCATCATCAAATGACCTGAACCATGGGCAGACTATCACACTCAATGTTTTTTTTAACACTTTTTTCCTACCACTTCGCCCAGTGCTCACCAGTGCAGCGTGAACCGTCCAGAGCGGTGTCGTATCCCAAAGGACACCTGCAGAAGTAGCTGCCAATGGTGTTGGAGCATTCTCCACCACTGCACAGGCCTGGGATGTTCGAGCACTCATCGATATCTGTTACACAGAAAGAGAGAAGAGAGAAAAAGAGAGGGTGAGAGATGGACAGGGAGGGAAATAGAGAGGAATAGATAATAGAACATAAAAAAAATATTAGAATAAAAAACTCTTAACCAGGCATGTCAAGCTGGGTTCCTCTAAGGCCAAATACCTACAGAGATCAGGGTTTCCTCTTTCCTTTTCCTCTTTCTGTCACACAGCCTGAAAACAGGCCTGATCAATGCTGGTCAGTCAGCAAACACAAATGTAAAGGTAATTATATCTAAAAGTTATATACCCATCAGAATACAGCACTACACACACTCACCTGTAGCATAAGAGTGTGTGTAACCAATAAGGTTTGTGTCAGTGGTGTGATGGTTACAAACGAGCCAATATAGCCATTAACAACACTATCTTTTAGTAGCATTAATGATAAACATAATATAAACAGATAACATTACAATTGCATTAATTATATACAAAATTATATTAAACATAAGGTAATACTCTGCAAATCTTACACTTTACTTGTATTTTCTCTTTACCTTTTTTTGACAGGTGGTCTTGAAATATTATCAAGGCTTGTCTGTAAATCGCCCTCAAGCACTGCTATTCAGGCTCAAAGTGTTAAAGAAGGTCAAGCTCCTTTTAAATTAACTGTGGCATAATAACCTGACATGTCCAACCACAGCAGTATCTCTGCAGATTCCGATCTGGAAATAACCCACTCCAGTCTGGGATGCCATCACATTGATCGTCTGTAGACTTTTTGAGCAAGTGACTCAACCCATCACCACACACCGGACTCCTCTAAACCTCTAAATGTGTTACGACAGCAAGTGTCTGTGTGTGTGTTATGACTGGTCTGCTACTCTGTTGCTCTTTCTTGAGTCCAGAGACTCCTCCGTGCCCGAGACTGCTCTCGATGTGGCTGTTACTGGTCTTAGCGAAACACAGTTTCAGTAATGAGCCTTATATTTCAACAGGGCAAGACTAAAAATAGCTGCCCTCTCCATTATTATAAACACACTGCAGCTGTGTGTGTGTGTGCGTGGGTCTGGCAGCTTGGAGGTGAAGGCTGGGCTGTTTCTCCTGTGAACACAGAAAGAACTCCTCAGTAAGAGGTCATCGAAACCCAAATGCCGCTCATTGGGTAACTGCTGGGCGGAAAGGCTTTGTCTCATGCTTAAAGGGCTAAACTAATGTTTTATTTTTCTCCTTGTGACATTTGGGTGGTTTCATATACCAAAACAGTTATAATTCATTTTTACAAAACAATTTTCCAACCTCTCTTTATCCCTTAGAATATAACCGGCTGTGGATGATAAACGATCTCTGTTCTAATTGGCTGACTCATTCCTTTAACATGAATGGGTGGGGTTACACTGCTCTAGGCTGAACCCCCCTGGCTTCACTTCTGTATAGATCTGCATAGACATATGCAAATATTCTGATTTTTGACATTACAATAATAGTAATTAAAAGTCAGCTGCTGGTTCAATGTTTGTGTTTGTCTCTCTCTGCAGGGACTAAATCCACAGAGAATGAATAGTGTGCAAGTAATTCACTGTGACATGACATTACAGGTAAAAGATGTGGGTCTGGGAAACTCCAACGTTGGTCTGAACTGGCCTTATGTTTCAAATTTTCACCTAAGCCTCCTTGTAAAAATGACGAAACAAGAAATAGGAAGTCCAGTTGTTCAATCTTTAATATTTTAAATCAGACACTAGTTCTCTTTGGAAAGTGCAGAAAAAGAACTGGCAATCTCTGATCTCCAGTGTGAACCAAAAACAAAAGCCAGGACCATCAGCCTATCAACCACAAAACCAGGACCACCAGCCTATCAACCACAGAGCCAGGACCACCAGCCTATCAACCACAGAGCCAGGACCACTAGCCTATTAACCACAGAGCCAGGACCACCAGCCTATTAACCACAGAGCCAGGACCACTAGCCTATTAACCACAGAGCCAGGACCACCAGCCTATTAACCACAGAATCAGGGCAATCAGTCTAGCAACCAATAGTCTTGTGATAGTGATAAACTATGATACCTACTTTTATAAAACTAATTGATTATAAAAGTAGGTATCATAACAACCCAGTGGGAACACAGGAGAACATTTCTCAAGGTTAGCTTGTGTTAAATAGAACTACATTTAAATGTTCTAGTTAACACAACTAGAACTCTGCCTGGGTGAGTACTGAACCAGACTACTCAAGACAGTGTGTGAGTTTCAAATTAACAGCCACACACAGCCATACCTTCTTTTCATAGCAAGCCGTGTTTAAAGCCAGGCATTTCATAAACTAGAAGGCAGTGGTAGCTTTAACGGGGCTTAATTTAAGGCCTGAAGCTGAGCCAGATCAAATCCAAGTCACTTCTTTGGCTCAAACACTGTCAGTAAACCAGCAATGCGGTTCTCTCTGAGCTAGACACAAACAGCTTTTTACACAGCACCCCGTCTGTCCCTAGCAGTAGAAATCACCGCAACAATCCATCCAGACTAGACTTTGGAGTCTGCATGAAGCAGCAACTGAGCTGTTGCTAACACTAGGTGCATTACTAGGCTTTTACTGAGAGAAAAAAGCTGTTGTAAAGTTATTTGGTAGGGATGTGTCAATATGGAATTAAAAACATCCCGTCATGATCCTATGATGCTATCAATAACTGATAGTTATTGCTATTGCATTTACTCACTAAAATTTACAAGCACTTAATGAGCATAGGTTAAACCTCTAAAGAAAAATCGCCAGTTCATTTTACAGAGTTAAGTCAAAGAACCAAGTTTAAGGACTCTTATTAGTGGAGCAGTAGCACTCTGGTCTGGACAGGTAACCGAACATCTATTCAAACAGATGCAGGGCCATGGTGTCACCCACTATATTTTCTTTGACAGTGAAAGTGTTCATTATTTTTGAGAAGAAAAAGCACAGAAAAAGCAACACAGCTTCTCGTACATCTGAAGACCCACCTTCACATTTCTGGCTGACCTCGTTGAATCGGTGTCCAGCAGGACATTTGCACTCAAATGAGCCGACGGTGTTGATGCAGTTCCCTCCCTGACACAGACCAGGAATGGCCTGGCACTCATCCACATCTGCATACATAAACACAGAGGAGAAATATATACTTAACGTCAGTATGGCAGACACACACAGTGAAGCAGCACTGAACCTACGCGGTTTCCAATTGAATAAAATTGGCTACACCAACGTAGTTTTGCCTTTCAGTTTATGCTAACACACATTAATAACACACTGCCAGAGGTCCCGAACTCTGGCTCTAGTATGTCTAGTATAATGAACAGTTTGACATTTTCCCTCCTCAAACACAATGGGTTTAACCTGTTAATCACCAGGTTTATTAACTATGTTTGAGGTTCAAACTTCATATAGACAATATGTAACAGCAAACATTTCATTTTGCTTTTTAAATTTCTAACTCCACCCAAATATTAGTGAGATCCTGATGTGTTCCCTCTCTTGCAGTGATGCTCACAAAAGCGACTTTTAACAAAAAAACTAATTTTAACAAAATCATTGTGGCAGTCCTAGTGGAGTATTTGTTTGTGTGTGTGTGTGTGTGGGGGGGTATGTGTGGTTTGGTATACTGCCTCAGTACATATCAATTACATTAATACACTTACGGTTGTCAATTACAGTACCTAGCACGCACACACACAAGAAACACACATTACTTTTATGTGAGGGAAAACCGAACAAATGTGTGACAGCCAAAGAACTGTGCACATAGGAATGCAGTCCTTCTTAAACAAACACAAACACACACACACACTCACACAGGGTGAAGAGTAAGTGCAGCAGGGAGTGAGGAGTAAAAGACAGAGATTATCAGAGACGTGCTTAGGAAAGAAAAATAGTGACAGAGTAAAGAAGAGGAAAGAGGACGCGGTAAAGAAACAGAGGGGACAGACATTGGATGGAAAAGAGGGAGTGGAGGAGAGAAAGAGAGAGAGAGGAACAAGATTATGAGAGAGAGACAGACAGAGAGAGGGGAAGAGAAGGGAGGGGGAGTCTGCTAACTCTCCTCAGAGTGGTCAGACAGCCAGACTAGAGAGGAATTTACCCAGCTGGAGGAAGGAACGCCAGGGCCAAACAGAGCTGCGCATGGCTCAGGCTCAGGAAAGGCCTCAGACACTACCCACAGTTTGGCTCCACATCACTCTGCTGCTCACTGATACACTGATTAATGCTCATCGTTAGCTCAGTCCAGCATGAACCATCTACCATAGCAGGATAGCCCAGTGTAGCATCAGCAGGATGAACAGCGAAGCGCATATTCCGGTTCTTTATTCAGGCCGTGGTTTTTAATACTAGTCCAGGGTATCCACAGTTTAAAATCAACTATTTTAAGAAAGTATTCAAATCGGATGCAATAAAACACTCCTGCTTAATTAAGGCCTCTTTTTCTGGTCCTTTATTTGAACTGTACTTTAGTCCCCCAAGACAATAGGCTTACTGTACTCCAGAGCAGTGGGTGGCCAGGTTGGAACAGGGAGCGTTCAGAGCAGTCTGCAGTTATGGGCAAACACCAGTTGGAGTTCAGAGCTCCAGAGTTTAGAGTACAGTAAGGCCAGGTCCGACTGGGTAAACAGCCTAAAGAGACAGCGACCACGCAGGCAGCACATCACCTCCCTCCATGTACACTATGCTGCATCCCTGAAAGTGCCGCATGTATGCAGGTGTGTGCCTGGACAGACAAGAACAGTGTAACAGGTGGTGTGTTTTAATTTTAGCCGTCAGGAGCGGACAGACATCACACGCCCAAAAATCCCAAACACATAAATGCATTCATTTGCATGAAGTGTTTGCATGGGTGAGCGTTGGCTCTCAAACAGAGATCCTAAACAGTCTTTCAACAAATCTTTGTAATCTTTGTCTGTATTTGGTTTTCCATACACACCATTCACACCTACTGTATATGCTTCACTACAGTGTTTTTGAAGGCTTTAAATCATTAATAGCAGCTCATGCTACTTTCATAGACTAACGACAGGCTTGTTGTTTGTCAGGCAGTGCTGCCTTCACGAGGTGCTGGAGGTTCAGAATTATCACACTCTTACAGCTCCAAGCCTGATAGGTCTGACTCCCACACCACCACCACATTTAACCCAAAACTGAAATGAACAATAATATCCCACCTGACTTTCTTTCATTATGTGTTCGTCAGTGGGATTAGGCTAAAAACAGCAGCAAACTTAATGTCCATTGTTATTTAGCGTAAGATATAGATGCAATTAACAGTGATTAGGATAAAGCAGGAGTCTTTAACTTCAGCAGATTGTGCCCGTGTAGTGTGTGAGTATGTGTAAGTGTGAGTAAGTGTGTGTAGCGTGGCTAAGTCTGGCCCACTGAGGCGTGTGAGTATGTGTTCTGACAGCACCTCCCGTCCTGCCTGGCAGTAACATTCCATAGACATGCAGAACACTAACAGGAACCAAACCCAATTTAACTCAATTAGTGATGATCCCTGTATGTGTGACTGTGTGTGTATGTGTGTCTACCCCACAAAACTATGTGTGTTTGCGTGTACTGTGGAAGGTTCCGGTGTGTACATGATTTTCTGTTTAAGTCTAATAAGCATGTATGTCTTTGATGTATTTAAAGTAACTAGTGAATCAGCCGTCTAATATAACTGTTAACATGATATAATTTGTAATTTGAGCACCAATAACTAATAAAGCTACTCATCATTTTGCCTAAAATGAAGCAAATTCCTGAAATGTTCTATGTGTGTATTCCAGCAGGTTCTAGCATGGGTATGTATGTGCTATTCACTTTGTAGTCTTATTTTGTTGCTGTTTTATATGTTGAACCTGCATCAACACAACAGGCAAGTAAGTAATGTACTTATGGTCTAATATATCTGCTAGAATGAACTTAATCTCAAGGATTATGAAACCAAAGCTAAGTACTACTAGGGGCTAACCCATCATGAACATTTATGACCTATTTAAATTCTCCAAAGGCATTTTTGGGCTGATTTTTTAATTTCGCAGTACACAGAAATATAATTGAGTGTATAGAAATACAGTATAGTAATTTGTTACTAGTTTGGTCACTCATTTGTAAAATAGGACTTCATGAGGTCAGTAGGTCAATTTGGCAAATTATCATTTCGTACCACATTACTTTCTGAAACATGCATGTAACTATGTATGAGAGTGTATGTGCATGTGAGTGTGTGTTTACCCTGGCAGGCCCCAGTGCGGTGATTGGGGATGAAGCCTCTGCGGCAGGGGTGTGGTTGAGCAGGGCATTGTTCACAGGGATGCCCCCAGGCCCGGCCCACTGTAGCACAGCACAACGTCTTTGTGCACACAATCCCTGTCAGCTGCCCCTGGCACATCTGGTTACTCACCGCTGCGAAACATGGGCCCGTCCGGTAATCTGAAACACATACATGGCATATTACAGACAGGAAGGCAACACGCTGCATAGAGAGCACATTGTGTGGGTGGGTTTTTTTCAGTAGTGCTTTGGCTTGGTCTTGGGTGTTCTGTGTGTCTGTGTGAGAGTGAGAGAGAGAGACAGAAAGAGAAAGAGAAAGAAAGAAAGAAAGAAAGAGAGAGAGAGAGAGAGAGAGAGAGAGAGAGAGAGAGAGAGAGAGAGAGAGAGACAGACAACTAAAAGTAAACACTATGACAAATTATACTGTGTTTGAGCAAAAACCACAAAATTTCACATTTAGCCTTGAAAAATGAAATTACTGAAAACTCTACATATACCACTTTCACAGAAGCAGGATGAAGGCAAAAACACACACTTCGGCTCATGTACACAGTGACATACACCATTACATTAAACATCTGCAGATAAACTCTCAAAGGAACACTCAGTTCTCCAAATTTGGCCTTACCAACATTATGAGGTATAGGACCGGCATTGGGGGGAGTTGGGGGTTTGAAACAATTCACATCTCATTTTTGCAGCACAACCATTTCCAGCATTTGTCCCATGTGGCACGTTTTATTATTTTCCGACACTCATATTGAAACCTTGAGCAACCTTTTGCACTGATCTGATGCAAAACAATTATGTTTAATTCCCATAGTCAACTATCTCAGAAGGGGTGAGCAAAATGAAAAAAAAAATAATGATACTTCAAAAAATTTTTAATTCAAATTTTCACAAAATTTTTTTTGGATTTATTTTAACTTATCTGTCAGGTTGGAATGTACAAGAGCCTACTACACTGCACAAAATCCCTAAATGTAATACAGCAATGTCGTGATAATAAGTACAGAGATGGGTGGGGGCGCGACAAATTCCTTGACTTGAAAGCAGACACCACGTTACGTACATGCGTACATGCATACACTCTGACCTCCTTTCTGATTTCCAAAAGAGAAGAACAAGGTCTTGCGCCACCTTGTGGACTTCAGAAGCAATTATATCAGAGTAGATGTATGTACCACGTACCAATCATAATATTATGTTTCAGCTCTGGCAGATTACACTCAAGAGAGCACATGATTAATAATGCAATCCAGATTTATGTATTTGATTATTTTTCTTTAGGCTGAATTAAACAGTGTTCCGTCAAGCCTGTTCAAGCTAGCAATTGTTGCTATGAGAGAGGGCTTTCGTGGGCAGAGAACAGGAGCGTTCCGAGCTTCAGTTCACTTTTAGTGAGTTTCCTAGGAGATTCTGTAACACTGTCTGGAAGTTAACGCTCTAGTTGAGCTCATTCTTAATGTGTTGAGTATGGCCAAAACTTTTCCTGAACAAGGAAATAACAAAGCACTGTTTCTCTCTCGCTCTCTTTCTTTCTGGATGCCTTTGTAATGAGGTGCAGCACATGTAGGAGATCCCTATCAGCACTTGCTGCTTCATGCGTCCCAATCGGGTCTGGACTGAGAACAAAGGCACAAATTATTCTCAAGTTTTGCAGATGGTGGATAGAGAGCTAAGAGCGTCTGTTCTGATCATGGCAGGGCTGAGAAAGTACCGAGCGAACGGGAAACACTTGACTCTGTCATTCCTTGGAATCAGAAACTGGCATATTAGAAAGCGCTTGGTTTAGGGGTATGAACTGACGTTGAAGATTAGGGATCTACATCCTGCTGCGGCTGTCTTGGGCAAAGGGCTACGTTTGGGAACACAAACAGCATCGTTCACATCTTCACCTGCCAGAGATGCAGAGATTATAATAATATTTGACAAGCGAGTTACACACTGAGGTGCTTTTCTCAGCAAAAATCGAGGGTTTTGTTAAGCCATAGATATGTTACACAACATTAAAAATTATTAATGTTATTAACTGGAACTGTGGTTTCTTACACGTGTTTTTGAGAAATGGAAACAGCTAGGGATCACCCACTACTTTCTACTGAACCAAAATTAATGGCAAAGAGGGTCAGTGATGGGAATAACACCGCTATAAACAGCGTTACTAACGGCGATACTTATTTCAATAACGAGTAATCAAATGAATTACTGTTTCGCCCGTTACAACGTCGTTACCATTACTGACAATAAAATGTGGCATACTATAACTGAGAACACTGAAGCGGGTTTCATGCACGCAGCGTCTCTCTCAGCCATAGGACCTCTCTTTCTCTTCGGGGGGGGGGGCGGTGTTTGTGTGTGTTTGGGGCCGGGGCGGGACACAGAACCAGTGATGATGATTGTTGTGTCTGTAAACACGTGGTGTAACTGAAAACGTGATGATTGGCTTAGATTGAGTACATTTCCATTGTTTGCCAATGAAAGGCAGAGTATTGCGGGTTCACACACAAGGTCAGTCACACACACACCAACATCCAGGAGTCGATGATGGCAATTCCAACAAGTTCAAAGGTAGCTTTTGCAAACTGGAAGTATAAGTACTACTTTTCCCTCGCTGAGGTGAAAGACAGAAATGTTGAATTTGATAGCTGTCTCTAATGTTGTCCCACAACAACATTAAAATAGTGTAGATTAGTGTACAATGTTTTATATTTATTTTATAGTTGTATTAAATTAGATTTTTTTAAAATTAGATAAACGCAATAGTTAATTTGCCTGGTAATTAGTTACTTTTATAATGATATTATAAACACTGAAGAGGGTTCAAACAGTCCAAAACAGTGTTCTGCTTTTAAAAACATCCTTCAAATATAAATAAGCACACATCCACGAATGCATGATGTTTAGTATTCTAATATTATTATTATGTATCATGTATCATGTGACAAAGCAGACTCATGTAGTAATGCAGACCGAATTTAATGTGGATTCTCTGTAATATTAATAAAAACTATTGATGCACACATTTGTCGTAAACATGTGTCCAGCGCTGCTGATGAGCCAAACCTTTTTCACACATACAAATGGGATGACTGGGAGATTTTTTACAACAATCTAGTGTCTGTTCTCTGTAAATGTTGGTGCTCCTTTTCCGTGTGCATTGTAATTGTTAGATCTGTGTAAGTGGAAAACATCTCCAGCTTGGACGAATCACAATCCATGCGAGCAAATAGATTTTGCGAAGAGAGAATAAGGTTTCACTCAAATCAGCAGCATTCTGAGTGAGGTCTTGCACTTCAAGTGATTACCAACAAACAACTAACATACGTAATTCAATGCACATTAAGATTAAAGCCTTTTTCCCCACAGTTTGGATTTGGAAGTGAACAAATGTAATATCAAGTACAATATTCAGTGAATCATTCGTCCCTAAAAACATCCCTCATCCCTTACAGTAAGGCGCTCGTTAGTGTTGCACCCTGCCAAGGACCTGGTCCATTTAGATTTGAGTCACTGACCAAAATACACTACTATGTTACAAACAGATTTAAGGTATGATTCACTCCACCTGGCCTGAACATACACAGACAGGTGAGAAAATTGGAGTCCTCTCCAGATGTCCACTCTGAGCAAACCCACTGAAATAGCTTTCAAATCACTGAAACTGGTTATAAAAACAAACACAGAAAACTGAAATACATATATGGTCTCTGTTCTGACTGGCTATCCAGTATAAGATCAAAAAACAGTGCGGGTCCGAACAATCCTGTCATTACCAGGAATGGGTGGGGCTGATCTGCTGAAGATTATGAAGATGAAGACATATATAAACAAACTGGTTTTCAAGACATCACAGAAACAGTGAATTCTAAATAAGCTATTTTTGCAATACAGTATTTATTAAAAACTTTTCTTGTTTAAAAACTGAAGTTGCTGGCTCTTTTTTTCAAAAGTCTGTAAGCAAAAGGATCCAATGCTAGTGCACAAGCATTGCGTAAACAACACAGTTTTAATTTACTCAGATGTGAATCACCTAATACGCCTACATTTAATTGACCACAAAGTGACCGTAACATCCTGTTTTATACCACTACAGTGTACACACATATGTAAACACGAACTAAACCACCCACCCACACACTGTCCCAGCTTAATAGAAGTGTGCACACACACGTATGTATGAACGTCTGTGTTTGTTGTTATGCATTTTGTTGTTATGTTTTTCACAAAAGTTCTGTGTTTTGTTTTGTTTTTTTACTAAAAGAGTTATATGTCTTTTTGGATCCTCAGATTAAGATGAGGGTTTTAAAAACAAATTCAGAAATTTCGAAACTCTTCTCAGAAGTCCAGTATGTGTAAGGTTTCCAGTGTAAAGCCTCCAAGACAACGGACACAAACCCACATTAAGTATACTGATCTTAGGCTTGTGTGCAGCTGCCTCATCACCACGGTCACCACAGAAACTCCCCAAAAGTTTCTAATGAAAAGTTTCTGTGCTGACGTTGCTTGGAATAGTCCTGTTCTCAGAGTTAGTGGGCTCCTCCGCTTCACCACCGAGCTGTTGTTGCTTCTTGAACCATCCAGTTCACACTAACAGCATTTACATATTATTATTAATGTGCTTGCAGGAGCAATAACTATTGTACTCCTAAAGCTTTATTAGTGTGATTGGGTCAATCACAAAACTGTTATTCTTAAGTGTTCTATCTAGCCAAAATAGGCAATGCTTCTCATGAGAGCTTGTGCTGAATTTTAGAATCGCTCCAACATCAAAACATAGGTTAATATTGACTTGTATTAACTTTGTGAAAGGCTGACCGAGGTCAAGTATTGACCATTTAAGAAATTAGATATTGGACCTCTGTGGGATATTGGAAAAGAAAGATAGGCCTTAAAAATGTCTAATCCTTGTCTAATACTAATATGTGTGTAAAAACTGAACATGTATGTTTGAGGATTTTTGCAAATGTTACCAAATGTTTTAATTGTTTATTTTTGGGGTCAATAGTTTATTAAACTATAAAAATAATCTGTAGGTGTCTCTGTGGTTTTATAGCTGTGGTTTTATAGATTTTTGTGTGCATGTAAATATATATATATTAGTGGTGGGACGTTATCGGCGTTAACGTGCTGCGTTAATGTGAGACGCTTATCGGGCGAAAAAAAAATATCGCCGTTAATCTATTCACAAAGTTGGGTTGGGAGCTGGGTCTATACTACGCAAGCTACAATGA
>JBBIGB010288653.1:0-13009 GCA_037577075.1 Alestopetersius hilgendorfi | reverse complement strand
TACACATGTCCTGCCCTAGTACTCAGGTGATGATGATCTTGGCCTGATTGGTTTGTTGTAAAACCTGGAGTCCTGTTGTGGATTGGACTGTTTAGTTGAGTCAGCTTGCCACTCCCCCTCACCTCCTATACCAGACCTTACACTGACAACACTAAACATGACACTGAATACTTTAAATCAGCTATGCTACATCCCTTATGACTCTTGATGAACACTTTGGTGAGATAATGAAGGTTATTAATTTTTGTGATATGAAGTTATACACATTATTTGTGTGATATGAAGAAATAAGCATAAAAGAAAGTATTCAGCAGAAGCTTATCAGAAATGATGAGACCACAGAAAGTGTCCACTCCAGTGACTGTATCTTGTTTTGGAATGCACAGTTGGCACAGTGTGAAGAATGCAAGTCTTTGTTACTATTGACTAGCTAGCAGTTAATTTGATACACAAAAACCTGGCTGATCAAAACTGGCGAATTGACAATGTCTGGCACAGCAGCACATATGCCAACTCATATTTTAGAAAACATCAGGAACTGAAAAGCTTAAAAATGGTACCTTTTTAAAGATGGCAAACACAGACACAGTATGTGTGGTGCCCTCATCAGTGAGACTCACAACAGGCCTCTTCTCCCCAGTACTTTCTGTTCAGGAAACAAAATCATTCATGACACAAAGTTTCTTTTTTGTCCTTGGCATTAGATTTTAAATTGGAAAGAGACAAACTTAATCGTTAGGCTTGCTATAAAAACACAGTACAAGCAGAACTAAATACACACCTAGCATCATATGTCCTGATAGTTTAGAGTAGACTTTAATTAAATACATTCTTTGGCTGTTTTGTGTAAGACTGGTGGGTGAGGGTTTGTGCTAGCTCTTTCAGGTTTGTTGAAAGTAAATTGTAACATTTTGTAACATCTTTGGGTAAACAGATGTTCTACCTTTCTGCAACAGGTCCATCTTGTTTTCTTCATCACTGCCAGCTTTGGAGCTACTGGTGTCTGAGTAATACTGGAAAAACTCCTGCAAGACATAAAACCAGAGTGTTCAAAAGCCTAAAAAAGTGACTATAACACAAAACAAAATTCATTATATATGTATGCTGGTGTACACTGAGTTGCCTTGAACCTACACTGGTCATTTTAATCAGGTACTTACCAGGTGCTTTTTGTAGGTTTACAATTAATGACTGTCTGTTGCAAGACAATTTACCAGCCCCCTCTCTCCGTTCCACAATTGGACAAGTACCATCATAAAGCCAGCTTTGACTACATATATTATGCATGCAGTAGAACAGTACAGCAGTCTTTCCATTACAGCATTTACATGTTTACTGTATACCATTGGAATGTGGTATTAGTTACAGAATGGCCCATCAGTGGATACAAAGTAGATATATCTAATAAATTGACTCTTCAGTGTATAAAAAGTAGAATGAGTATTTTTGCTCAGCTCAATTCAATGATACAAGATACAACAAGATACTTTATTTGTCACATGCAGTCATACAAGTACAACACAGTGAAATGTATCCATGTATGATGAATGTATGATGAATTAAGTTGAGAAACTAAACCCTAAACAAAATAATTTAGTTATATACAACCCCCAGTACACTAAATCATAAAACAAAACAACCTCCTAACTCCATATGCTATTGATATTCAAAAAGCAAATGAGCTTGCGTCATACCATTTTTGGCAAGGCAAAGTAGGACGCGATTGCCAAGAGAATGACAACACAGGCAGTGATAAAGTAGCCAAAGGCACTATCCTCCAACTTCGATCCAGCTTGGAAGGAAAAAAAGAGAGAGAGAGAATTCCATGAGAACATGAAACATGTTGACAGCAGTATAAGGCAATCATAACTGACAATGTAAAAATCTCAAAGAACCTTATGTGAGTGGTGTGTGTGTGAGCGCAAAATGAATACAAACTTGCAAGGGCACAGATCATTGAAAATGCTGCAAACGTTCCAGCAAGCCCTTGGCCGCTCATTATGGGAGTGGTATAGGAGGCTGGGAGCATGCCTGCCAGACCAAACAGACTCCCCTGCAGAATTGCACCAAACGCTATAGACAGAAGAGATAAAGTGTGTAGAAAGAGAGGTGAATAGGGAAATGTTATCAACATGCTATAAAAAAAGAGAGACAGAAAGCTTGACATATGATAGAACGTACGACCCTCTAAGGAATTCCAAAGTTTGTTCCCACCCTTTTGTGTTTTTTTCCCACAGCTGGATTCTCCAAACCAGTATGTAGTAATAACATCAAAGAATACGAGTGTATGATGTTGACCCCATCCCACACTAATTCAAAAGAACAAAGCAAACTAACGCCGTGCAACCTGAAGGAGAACATCTACAGGCAGAAAACCTGCTAAGACTGAAGCAGCTGGATGCTGCTGCTGAGCATCATGAGGAAAGGAACACTTTATCTAAGGGGGGGGGGGCACTCACAGTTAATGCAGATGATTTTGATCATGGTGAAAGTGAAAAACGGAAGAGGCGACATGTCCACCTTCACCACTATGGCTGTGATCAGAAACACCACGAAGATGACGGAGAGACTGCCAGAGATTCTCAGTTTTTGAGGGATCCTACAGTAGGGAGGAAGGGAGGTGAGACACAGGACGAGAAGATCAACATTCCTGAGACACTATGTTTGGGGAGTAAGAGGTTGTTTGAGGGATCCCTCCCAACGCCCTTTTATAATTAAAACAAACATGCCCTCCGAGTTCACAACCTATACGAACGATTTAAAACCCACATTCTACTCTCATGCAAACTCTGAGCTCACACATTTGATCTGGCCCTGTAAAAGGGACTGAGAAGGCAAAAGAGATTGAAATGTGCTTGTACTAGATGTGATTTTCCAAGTTTACTATAATGGGAAAAATATGTGACACTGTCCACAAACATACATATGAAAAGCACCACATCTTTTAAATAGAAGTTCCAGGAAACTCTAGCTTTAGCAGCACCTATGTACAACACTTAGAGTTTTCTTCCAGAGCGATAGGTGGTACAATATGCAGTTGATCAGGAATCGGTTGGTGTTTTTCCTGTTGGTGTTAAGTGCGGTTAAGTGTGCTACAGACAGTTAAGTGTGGATTTTATTTCTTGCCTGTTTTGCAAGAGGACACAAAGCGTAATTTGGGCTTTTTGTGTGCAGTGCATAAAAGAATGAGGTTTGTCCTACCTCTGATGGATGAAGGAGTTGAGGCAGGTAAAGATGAGCAGAGGCACCATGGCACATAGGGTCATTACATTGTTGAACTTGGACACCAGGACATTGGGTGTGTCATCTGTCCTGTTGGTTGTCTGATTGGATGCTGCACCGCTTGTGGATGTTTTGTTTAACCGATCGGTGAAGTACTGCAAAGAAGAGATCCATCAACTGTGTCCCACCAAGAAAGCACGTCCATAAATATTACTCAGTATATTCTCTGTATACAATTACAGCTAAGACATTAAACTATTCAGACTTAGACACTTGAATAGTTTGGCTATACAAAAATGAAATCAAAGATTTGAAAAAAAACATGATACATTTTCAGACGGAAATTGTTACCGTGGTGGCAGTCATGAAGAAGTTCCATGGCAGCAGAGTTCCCAGGCCCAAGATGAAAAAAATGATCCATACAGCATTGTACCTGCCAGAACACACACATAATGACACCTGTACAATCTCAGCCTTCAGTGCCTGTTGTAGACAGATGCAGTGGTCACTCACCTGTCACGTGGGGAATTGATTGCAGTCATTATTTCGGCAGGTGGCCCACTGCTTTCAAAAGCTGGTATGTAATCTAGAATGACAGAAATTTACAAATCAAATCATGCACACATTCCTAAAGCTTTCAAAGAGTGAAAAACTTTTATAGTGGTGGATAATTTATCAGTACCGGCAAATGCATTTATATACTCACAAACGCATTTGTATACTCACAGAAGTCCATTATATAGCCTATTATAAACAAAGTACTCAATTTTTATTTACTCATGTCTTACACACACGTCTACAATATAAATCTTTCAATGTGCAGCGCACACAAAATGCATTGGCTAGCAGCAAAATGTTGGCCAGCAGCAGAGTTCACAGAACACCACCACCACTCATTTCCTGTAGGAGAGATCTAGCCTTCAGGGCAGGAAAAAAAAACAACACCCTCTCGGATCAAATGACATTTTAATATACGGTGAAATTTCACTCATTACATCCAAAAGGTAACACAAAGGTCGTCCACTCAAAACATATTAAAGTTACAGCACTATGACCAATTTGCTAACTGCTTACCTTCCCACATCAGCAGGAACAACTATTTAATACATTTCAACTTATAACTTACTGGCTTCAGCATCACAGAATCTGAGCTAATCATTCATGAACATCAGCAATCAATCAAAAAGGAAATAACTAAATATATGCACAGTACACAACAATACACATGAATTTCACTTTTAATGCAGGAATTACAGGACTAGATAACTTGAATCCAGTTTTTATGCTCTTAGAATTAACCTAAACCACAGTGTGTTCATTTTTTGCTAGGAATTTGGAAATGACCACATTCAATATCAGCCCGAAAATGTTACAACACTTTTCATTCAATCAAGAAATTACAAAAACTACAAGTTCACTAATGCACAGCATGCTGCAAAGATTACAAACGTAGGAAAAGCAAATTAAGAAAGTCTTACAATATAAACCCTTTTTTTGACCCACCTTTAGTGGCAGCTGCTGAACAAAGCCTTATATGCTGAATGCGATATGAAGAGGGGAATGAGAGAAAACTCTACAGCCCAACCTTCCCCAGTGCTCCAAGTGGGAATGCACCACTCAGATGAACTTAGGAATGTTTGCATCCCCAATAAGGGAGGTGATTGGATGCAGTCAAACCGGGGCTGGACAACATCATACATAGGGGTGGAAAAATATATCATGATACTCCAAGAAAGTTTCATGAGAAACAGTTTGCATCACAATAAATACTTCTCTGAATGAGTGCAAAAAATTTGTTCAGAAGCCACGATAAAGGCCAAAAAGTCATCAAACAAAGCAACAAACAACACTTGCGCTTAAATAAGCGTACTCCCTCACTCATTCTGCGTATTCTTCCGTCGCGCGCCACTATACTAGTTCGCCCATGTGAGTGTCGTGACCTCGAAACAACCTATGTCCAGAACCTCGTAACTCAAGGACTTAACATCTCACAAATCATGTTGCATTAAATCCCATTATTCAACTAATATTTGCAAAAGTATCGCCATATCCATGATATGCTCAGAAATGCTTACTGTGAGAAATTGTGTGAACCAGTGCCTCTTTTAAATCTCTTCAATCAGTTCCCGGTGTCTTACCACGGAACCACCTTGGGGGTGTTAACCCACTATTTCCAAGCCATTTATGGTTAAGGACAGCTGAAAAAAGGTGGAGCAAACTGCTCCTGCTCAAAAACAGGTGGGAAAAGCACACTGTTCACGTACAGATTATTTTTAATTAAACCACAAACAGAGGCGCCCATCTTTTTTAATAACTAACCTTAGCCTACCATGTTGAGTATCCACTAGATATCCCAAGGACTTCTTTGTAACACTTTATCTGGATAGTCCACTGTAGATTATTTATAGAAACTTGCACCTGGCTTGTATTAATTTAAATATTTATTAAGTTCACCATAATTTTCATGAACCCTAAACCTAGCCCTAACAATAAACTCTAGTACTAATCTTTACCAGAACACTGTTCAACCCAAGAATAAGCGAGTTACATACACAGCATTATACAGATATTTATCAGATCGTTTGTGAATAATCTCCACTGCAGGTTTGAACCCAGATAACCCATACGCTCTGATGTCTCTCAAGCTGCCACAATTTGTAGCAATGTAATACCAATACAGTATAATCAATAGCAGTGAAAGTATTTGTCCTTGCATCTGTGTTTCTAGCACCTCTGCTGTGTGAGAGATCGTTTGGCATGTCTTCCATATGGAGTAATTTGTTTATTTATGTGTGCTTGACACATGCGCCAATATAAATGGCTCTAAATGCCTTTTTGGCAGTAATGACCATCAGCAGCTGCTTTGAGAAACCTGTCTGAAGATACACAGATGAGAGAAATGAACAAAGAGATACAACCTTCAAACCCCATCTAAACAAATAGGGTGATGTGGGGCTGAATAAACCAAACGTAAGTTTGTAGTACACACACACAGATTAAGAAATGTTTCTAAATCCAAGAATTCAAACAACTGCCAGAGAGCTTCTCTATTAAAGTAGTTTTCCCATGCATTCAATCTCTTAGCTGTATAAATATCTCAGGGCTTTGGACAGTATCTATAATATACTTCACTTCTAATTACCTCTCAAAAAAGTTTCTCAGAAGCCAGCTTATCAGGCATCTGTGGCATTTATGTTTTGTAGATTCTGGCTTTATCACCATACTTTATTTGTGAAAAATTTAAGTTCACTGACTAAGAATGTAATGTTAAGACAGTATTGCAAAAGTAAAAACTGAGAGTTATAGTACTTCTACAAGCTTAATAAATCTGTAGCATGAAGACATTTGAAGAACGAATCACAAAACACTAAAATGCGTAAAAGCAGTGGTACTTCGGGATGAGAACCGAGAACCACGGACACAGGGAAAGTCCTGAGTGTACAATTTCCCAAATGACCACTAAATGGATTTGCATGACATGATTAGTAAGTGGAAGCACATTCTATGTCTCCAGTGAATTCTATAGGCTAGTTGTTGTCCTGGATATTCTACAGGAGTGTAATGTACAGAGGTCAGTATAAAACAAGATTTACTGGGCAGAAAATGAACAAAGAAAAAACATCATTATTTGTAAAGAGGCTAAAAACATGTTTGTTCCAACTTTGAGAAATGACTTGATTAGGACAGAGTGAGAACCTACATCATACCAATTTGTTCACAATTATGTAAAAATGCTATACTTAACACTCTTGGCAGGTACCAATGTCCTACAGTATTTATTTCAATATTTATACATCATCATTACTCCACCGTATAAAAGTGTAGACATATTTGAAAAATAAACTCCTCTTTGCAATTATTTGATCAACACTCCATTTTACAAATTCACCATTTATAAATGGTGCTAGTCTATTACAGACACGCCTCTTTCAGCTGTCAGCGGTATCTTGTGATTTAAGGAGTCCTAGCTTCAGGGCAGAATGGGACACTGCTAATTTTGGAGAGACAATTAAATTAAAAATAAGAATATATAAATAATTAGTTTCACATTAGCCGTTACAATGTTGCGGTAGCACTAGTGAGCTCATCTTGTAAATCCGATGTTGCGGACATGTCTTTAGTGGCATTTGGACGGTGTGCTGACAATCTTTTACATGAGAATGTCTCATGTAATTTGTCATGATAATAAATATTGCCCTTTTACAACATCCCACATCTACACAAAGACCTGTTATTCTGTGTAGATGTGTTTATTATCATTTAAAACAGCACCTCCAGACAATTTTGGCAGTAGAAGGAAAAGAAAATACACCAATGGTTTCTGATCACCCAGTTTCACTACATCAGTAAGGTCCGTAATTCCCTTGGGTCTGTTATAAAGAATAACTTATGACCTTTTAATAAAGTCACCACCAGAACAGGAGGATCTGTGTTAACCAAGATAAGTGCCACATAGATCAGTGATGGGATAAAAGTTTGCAGCACTGTACGTTCTGACGTTCTAGATATTCACACTGACACAATCTGAGGCACCCTGCAATTCCGTGCACTTCTCTGAGCAAAACGCACAGAACATAAAACACAAAAACATCAGAAAGTCCTCCTCACATCTTTAACAAAACAAAACAAAAACAACAAAATATTTAAAGCAACATACTTAAGTTCAATTACACTTTCTTTATGCTGCCACAGGACTTTACTTTTCCCTCATTGAGTGAGGTTGCAATGCAAATTCTATAGAATCTAATTCTCTTGCTACCAATGTAATTACTCTAAGTCAGCCCATCACATGTTTGGGGAGACTGATTGGAGTCACTGAGCTCTCAATCATTCTGTTTGGCATTTTACCGGACTGTGCTCAGACTGTGCTTTCAAGGTGTTGTACATCACTGCCATAACCACATATTTTTCTTTATTTCTCCCATGAGTTCACAGTTAGGTAGATTGAGGCACATTTTAAATTAGAAGCAGTAGTTGTGCCAGTTCTGCACTGCACCAATCCATTGCCATTTGCAATCATCTCATGTTTGTCACTGTAAACTTTTATGCCAGCCGCAAACATCAGCGTAAGCTAACACCAGCTATTAGATCCACATGAATTCCTAGCAAAGAGACGAATGATTCCTTACTTCAAAACACAGCAAATGCCATGAATCTCGTTACCCCAGTGTTCCTTGTCCACATAAAATTGGATTTACATAGTCTGCAGCTAACAGACAGTAAAATTAGTTTTTATTGGGGTAGCTGGTGGCCTAGTGGTTGGGGCGTTCACCCTGCGATCAGGAAGTCATGGGTTCAATTCCCAAGACTGCTAAGCACCTCTGAGGTACCCTTGAGCAAGATGCACTGTGTTCCTGACTGCCTGCTGCTTCAGTTGGTCAAAAGGTTAAATGCTGAGGAAGATTTTCGTGTTTGTCACACTGTACATTGCATGTAATATGAAGCTAACTGCCGGTGGGTTGTATTTAGGGATGCTCCGAAATGATTTTTGTTGACTGAAACCGAAAATGAGGAAACACTTGGTGGAAAACTCAAATCGAAACATGATTCAGTGCATTCAGAATCAGTGCTTTAAAAACTTTTGAGAGATATAAAACATTCCATGTAGGCCTATAACAAAATAGTGTATCAAAACAAAGACTGGCAGCCCATATATTAACTGGAATCACTGGAAAACTTTCTTTCCTTTTCAAAAACAGACGGAGTGGGTGTGCTCGAGGGGTCTTGCCTCTTCTCTGCTTCATACTGTGCATGGTGATCGGGATGTTTTGATTTTATGTGATAAATTAATCCCGACATTGAGAAAGTGTTTGTGGATGCACCTCCTCTAGAAATTTCAGCACTGCATGCTTTACAAAACGGCTTTCCGGGAGTCTTTCTTAAATATATCGAAATGCACCCACAAGGCAGACATGTTGACTCTAATCCAATTTGTCGCGTGCAGGTTGCAGTTGATTGCGTCATCACCTTTTCGGTCACATTAAAAAAAATTTTGGTGGCCGAATATTCGGTGCATGCCTAGTTGTATTGATAAAAACCAGAAATATAACAGATTTTTGGATGCAAACAGACGATGTAAAAGCAAATATCGTGCCACATTACATCAAACTGATCCATCTTTAAAAATGACTGAGTCAAAGGCACGCTAAAATGTGCTTCAGACAGCACATCTTTGAAGAGTCACAGCAATGTGGCATGAACACTGTGTGCTGGTTCACTGACCTAATTAATCAGCACTGGTTTTGTCATTTTCACTTGTAAAAATCTTGATTTTCTTTGATAAGACAATAACTGCTTTTGTGACCAAATATATTTAGGGCTGTTAAGAATAACCCACAGCAGTCAGCTCAGTTTCTTAAAGGAAGGAAGACTTATTGGCTTTTGCAAAGGAATTTATAACCGACTAAATCGACAGCTGCTGTAGCTTCAAAGCTGTCTGTCATCATCAATCTTATAAAATATTTATAGACAAGAAACACTGAATATTTTTTTAAGATACAAAGCCATGCTTTGGGCAACGCTCCTCTGTCAAGACTCCTCCTTGTTGAAAGTTTCCAGCAGCAACACAGAGATTTTGCAACACGCAGTATTTTCTATTCATTTGCAAAACTTTGAGGGATACTATTCCAACAGACCAGACAATCCGGAACTTAATCCTAGCTGGTACCAAATCACTGCAGTGTTAAAAAGGACACTGAAACAGCTCTTTCAGCTCTTAGGAGTTGAGAACTGGGAAAAGTGAAAGTAAAGTGACCATTCAACAAGCTCATCCTTATGAGACTTGCCCAACTGCAGGTTTCAGAAGAAACAGAACACTACACACTGAACAACAGGGATAACATCACAGCATTTGGTGACTCATGGTGGATGAAACCTGGTGGTGTCACTGGCATGCTTACATAGCTGCTTGCTGTGGGAAGGTCATCTCAGAACCCAAACACAGATGGGCAGGGGCATCGTTAGTTTAAAGAATCATTCCCAAACAGTGCACTCTCATTATCAGAGTGTGTAGTTTGTTTACGCAGAAGATTAACTGCGGATCACTTGAATCAAATAGGCATCCTCTTAAAGGTCAGTTCACTATAGCTCCAGTTCTTCCACACTTTTAAATTGTTGCCCTAACAGTCTATATATGCACTTTCAGGTAGTTTTTTCAATAGTCATGAAGGTCAGCACCATTTTTTTTGTCTCTTCAGCATTTTTCTAGGGGTGCCATTGTGACTTCAATACATAATTACCAATCAATAAATACAGGGCTGGGACTTTTCTCAATGGCCAAAGCACCTTCCCATTAGCAGAATGGCCTTCTGTGTATGATTCAATGTGTGTGGCTACTAGGCATCTGAAGACACCCATGCACACACACGGCACAAAGTAAGGTCCATAAATACATGGGTGGAAGTGGAAGAACTTGACTGACCCACATAGAGCCCTGACCTTAACCCTATCAAACACCTGGAATAGAGATTGCGAGCCAGGTCTTTTTGTCCAACATCAGTACTTGACCTCATAAATGCTCTACAGCAGCACCCCCCCCAACCACTAACAGTCTATATATGCACTTTCAGGTAGTTTTTTCAATAGTCATGAAGGCCAGCACCATTTTTTTTTGTCTCTTCAGGATTTTTCTAGGGGTGCCATTGTGACTTCAATACATAATTACCAATCAATAAATACAGGGCTGGGATTTCTCAATGGCCAAAGCACCTTCCCATTAGCAGAATGGCCTTCTGTGCATGATCTCATAAGAAACAGATGTATCAGTATATTTGTTGCACATGCCATTGCTAGCTTTGTTGGGGACATATTGTAACAGCAGTCAAAAGCTTCTTTGTTAGGTTTCAGATATGGATGCATGTGGCGTTGGGTTTACGATTTTTAACCAAGTACAACAAAATCTGTAACGCTTATTTGTTGTTTCAGTTAACATATGATTATGACGTTAGCTTGACAAAATAGTGAGCTACATCTGACTAAATATATTCAATAATAAGTTAAAAATAAGTTCTTTCTTTTAGTCAACAGAAATGTGGAAGTGTAAAGAGTGACACTGAAGAAAGTCAAGTTTGATGAGGTAGAGACTGACATTCAAACACTAACGAAATTAAGAACTTAACCAGTGCTATTGTGCAGACCTTTGCAGTCATGTTACCAAATTGGAGAATTTTATTCATGTTCCAACCACAACCACATGGATGACATTCTAAGGGATTTGCATTACCTGTTAACCTCTGCTTCTACACCTCTCTCTTAGTAATTAGGGTGAGCAAAGTGTTTCAAAATTTCTCTCATTATTGAGTAGCCTTTAAAGAAATTGCCAGTGTTTGTGTGTCCAATCCATTCACACCCATCAGGAAAAGTTCACCCATAAGCACTGTAAATCAACACAAATAATTCCCTGCTCATTGCCTCTCCTCCAAACACAACCTCCGGCACACAGTCACATTGCACCAGCCTGCTCCAGCTATGGAAAACTTCTACAGTGTTACCAGTGCGAAAGATCCCACATCTCAAGGACCTCAACAGCTACAGGCCAGTGGCTTTAACAGCCCACCTGATGAAGACCCTGGAGAGGTTGGTCCTTGCTCATCTTCAGCCCCTGGTGACCTCATCACCGACTTCAGCTTATCAGAATTGCATTGGGGCCAATAACACTCTCATTCACCTCCTACTTTGTTCAATCTCCCACCAGGCGGACACCGAGCACTGTGAGAATCGTGTTCTTTGATTTCTCCAGTGGCTTCACCACAATCCTACTAACAGTTCTGGGGGACAAGCTGGAGCCCTCGGGAGTGGACCATAACCTCACCCCATGGATTCTGGACTACCTCACTAACCAGGGCTCTGCTGTATGGGTACAGTTCTAGTTTCTCTTCATCATCTACACTGCAGACTCGTCCTCCAACCAACTGTTTTCTGCTGGAGACAGTAGGAAACTGAACAGCCTGATTCAGAAGTCCAGCTCTGTTCTGGGTTGATGCCTAGATCCAGTGGAGTTAGTGAATGTAGTGAATGACAGGAGAATGGTGGCTAAGCGGTCATCCCTGTTGGACAACCTCTCCCAGACCATACAGGACAGGCACTGAGTAGCTGCTTCAGCGACAGGCTGTGGCAGCCACAGTGTATGATGGAGACACCACAGGTCTTCCCCTCAAGCTACTGTCAGACAATCGCAGTTGACCACACAAACATAAGCAAACACACACATCCACACACCAATAACTGATAAGTGTGCACTTTTTCTGGAGCAATATACTGTGTATCATTCAATGTGTGTGGCTACTAGGCATCTGAAGACACCCATGCACACACACGGCACAAAGTAAGGTCCATAAATACATGGGTGGAAGTGGAAGAACTTCACTGACCCACATAGAGCCCTGACCTTAACCCTATCAAACACCTGGAATAGAGAGTGCGAGCCGGGTCTTTTTGTCCAACATCAGTACTTGACCTCATAAATGCTATAGAGCAGCACCCCCCCCCCCAACCATTTTTGCTCCATGTTTCATGTAAAACAATGTTTTTAGTTGTATCTATCTCGGGCCGTAAAAATAAAGTGCGTAAAAATATGATGAAGCTCTGGAAGACAGTATATATATATATATCCACACACACACACACAGGGATATTTTATCGGCACCTATACTACACTAAAAAGTTCATGTCCTAATAAAATATTTCTAGATAGGAATATGTTACCAGCAACTGTAACCATTAAATTAATTTTTCATTCTGTTGTAGAGGATTAGAAAAAAAAGTAAGGAAAAACATAAATCTCTAAACA
>JBBIGB010288587.1:0-13016 GCA_037577075.1 Alestopetersius hilgendorfi | reverse complement strand
AAAATAACATCATACCACCCAAACATGGTGGTGTTGGTGTAGTAGTGTGGGGGTGCTTTGTTGCTTAAATGGATGACTTGCCATTATTGATGGAATTTTGCTTTGGTCTGAGACTTGAAGCTCAAATGCAGTTGGGTAATGCTGCAGAGCAAAAAGGTTGTGAACTTGCCTGCTTCTGGAGAATCCTAATGAAAGTCCTGACTTGAACCTTGTGATGCTGTGGTGGTTTTTAAAACTCTTCTCTGTTTCCTCATGTTTTCTGTCCCATTTTTGTGTGAGGATCTGAAAGTATTTAATATGATGAATGCAAAATAAAACATTGATCCTTTTCTGTGTACTCAAGAATGGCAAAGTTTGCTGAAAAATAAACCATAACAGCATGCATTACTTTTTGAATCTGAGAAAATGCCTGAGAAGCCTGCACTTGACTATTGCTCGCTTTCAAAGAAACACTCACTGTCAAGACCATTTGGGTCTTTGGGTTCTTATTTGAGTCTCTTATGAATGACTGCACTAAAGAGTTAATTTCTAAGGAATGCGTTAAGCCACAAGCATTTCTTCATATTCCAACCTTAAGTGCTTTAGTACAAAGTAGCAGAGAGCTAAATTCATTCAGAGTCCCTAAATAATTTAAACTACAGATTAATAATACTTGATTTTCACAATTAAGAACTTGCTGAAAAAAGAAATTAGTCAAATAGTGATGGACTTTTCTGTGTTGGTATTTTTAGCTCATTTGTTTCATGTTGTTTGTATATGTGACAGTGAGAATTGGAGCCATGCTTGCATACACGCCGCTGGATGAGAAGAGTCTCGCACTACTGCTCAGCTACCTACAGGATTTCTTAAAGTAAGTACGGGTTAATATTTACCTTGTGAAACCCTCAGCAAGTCCTGTTTAAATGGGAATGTTTGGCACAGTGGAGCCTGGCATGAAAATCAAATTAACCAGAGATGCAGAGACTCGGAGAGTTAATTTAATATTGAGATAGAGGACCATCACGGACTACAAGAGTGTGAATGCAGTTATGTTAATTGAAGGGCAAAGTTGGAGCACAGTGGAATTGGATAGGGATCCCCACTGCTGTTTTAGGTAACATAATTAATAGCTGTAGGTGTTTTAAAGTGGATGCGTACAGCCATAGATTATTGCACAGTTATCAGTTCTGTTTTTCAGTTTTGCTTGCGCCTACTAATAAATTCCCTTCCACTCAATTTTTATTTGTAAAAAATAATCAATTAAATTGCAGTAATGTAGTACACATTTGTATGGATATAACTTATATAATTTGTGGTCAATTTTGCATCTTACACATAAGAGACTGTAAATGTGTTCAGTGCACATGGTCTTCTGATTTATGAAAGCCTGTTTAAATAATTGGTTTGGGGGTTTGATGAATATTCAGCAGTGGCAGCGGGAAGAATTGCTTTTCAGGAGTCGTACTGACAATAAGAGTTACCTGAGGTTTCATCCTGTTTCTATGCATGCATATTTATAATATTAGTAGAGTGCAAATATCGAAACATTTCTATGAAACAGATAGCAATTACGTTTGGTAAATTTGTAAGAGAGTGACATACATTGTCAAACAACATCCTCCACTGAAATATCTCCTGCATGATCTGTTCAGAGTGATCAGCTGTGCACAAGTTCTGTAGACCGAGTCGATCTGAGTGCTTTTATATTAAATGTAGACACTTTCCAAAGAACTTGTGCCATCAGGAGTTCATCTCTGCTATGATTGTTTGAAAAAAGTTTGTTCCAAACCCTTTTCTCAAAGCTATTGTACATCAGTGTCTTGGTAAAGCACAATTCATGATGTAACGTCTTGCTCACCGTTCAAACATTGATTTTTGGCTACACCGCTGTGTTTCATAGTGCAGAAAGAAAAATGTTAAAGTTCTGTTCACTGTGCCTTTTTGCTTTAGACATGTCATTCTTACCTCCACTCCTACAAACAGTGACTTGGCAGGTCTCTCAGGAATGGCATGTGTCACACCATGTCATTCTGGATGACTATGTATCTTAATTGTTTAATTATTTTGAAAAATCCAAACATCTAGTGCATGTAAAACAATTTAGTCATCAAAGTGTACAAATCCCATCTTTAATTGTGATGTGTCTGACGCAGGTATTTGGTAAAGAATTCATCCTCTATGTTCAACGCCAGTGACTATGAGGTTGCCCCACCAGAGTACCACCGCAAGGCCGTGTGAACACAAAGCCAGTGAGGATCTGTGCTGCTGGGTTTTCGCTGCTGAGTATTTTTATTTTTTATTTTATTATTTTTTTTTTTTTTTTAAATCCTTCTGAAGAGGCCCAACGTTGTGATCGCCACCTAAAGTTTGTCTGACTAAAAGGTGAATTTACACAACATGCAACAGTCTTGTACTTATCCGTCACTGTCATTGGAAAGCGGCACATAACTGTCCCAATATTGTACAAATGTTTTGGTTCAAATAAAATTGATAAACACAAACTTTTTCAAAGATGAATCGTGTTAAAATAATGCCAACTTTGTTGTTTTGTTAAATTTTTCTTTTGATTTTTTTTTTAAATAAACTGTTTGGTGCACCTAATTGTTTTCAGTGACTGCTGTTTCATTGTGTACATAACAGTGAAAGCTTTTTCTGTAGAGTTTACAAAATTAAGATGCATTTAGCCGTGATGGTTCTCACTGCTTAATATAGTGCTCACTATAGTGAAGTAGGTAATACCACTGCTCTCCAAGCAACAGCTTGGGATTTGATTCCCTGCTTTGGCAAACCTTACATGCCACACCAGTAAGAATCCATGGGCATTTAACATGACTAACTTCTCTATGAATAACAGCCTCCACCAAATCCATTGTTTTAATGTTAATATATGTTAGAAATGTCACTTTCTCTATGGAAAAGTTTGTTATTGGAAAAAATAAGAAAACTAAAGCCTTTAAAGTTGTTACAGTAAAAAAGTAATTTATCGTGTATGTGTGTAAGAGGTCATGAGTGTAGTGAAAATAACCAGGGCAGTGTAGCCATAGGAACATTATCCTGGTATTTGTGAGTGTACCTGCTGTTTCAAGGACAAGCATTCAGTGAAGTGTCTTGCAAACCATCTTACGTAACATTAATAATGGTGTAAAGAATAGAACTGCACTGTTAAAGACAAGACTTTTAACTGCCCACTGCTATGCACACCATCCCTCCACCTAACACACACTGGTTTGTACCCTGGAAATGTTATTTTTGCAGTTACGCTACAATGAACTGAACCGAATGAGTGATTCATTTTTGCTCAGGTTAGTGTTAGAGATTTTTATCTGGCAAAATGCATGTTAATGATCATATTACCATGTAATGATGAAATAATTGTTCATGGTTTCGTCCATATTTTAAAGGGTAACCTGTGGGGTAGACTATAAATCAGTTTCAGATACACTAGGTTCGTCCTGCATGATGGTCCACAGAGGGGTGCTGGCAAATAAGTGTTTCAAACTCATGAGCAATATGTCCTGTCAATAGTTTTACATACACAATAGGCACAAAAGTATTGGGACGCCTGTTCAATGGATGTATAGGACAATCTTAATGCTTCAGCATGCCAAGACGTTTTGGACGACGCCAAGCCTCCAACTTGTGGACACAGTTTGGGGAAGAACATTTTCTATTCCATCATGACTGTGCCCCAATGCACAAAGCAAGGACATCTGAATGAGTTCAGTGGAGAAAAACTTAACTGGCCCACACAGAGCCCCGACCCATCCAACACCTTTAGGATAAACTGGAACGGAGATTGCGAGCCAGGCCTTCTAGCCAACATCAGTGCCTTGTCGAAATCTTGTGTAAAGCCCGCCAAGAAGAGTGGAAGCTGTTATAGCTGCAAAAGGGGACCAGCTTCATATTAAAGTCCATTCATTTGAAAGCAATGTCATTAGATTCCCCGTTGGTGTGATGGTCAGGCGTCCTAGTACTTTTGAATATGTTGTGTAAGTGTAACTTGTGTGTGGATTTCCTGCGGTTTTAAGTGGTGTGTGCGTGAGGCCTGACTCCAGGCAGTGTGTCAGAGGCCGCCCAGGCAGTTCTGCACCAAGTATCCAAAACAAACACTCAGCCTATTGTGTGTGTGTGTGTGTGTGTGTGTGTGTGTGTGTGTGTGTGTGTGTGTGTGTGTGTGTCAGAATCCACTGGGCAAATCATGTGAATCGACTTTTTTTCCCTCTCCTCGACCTTCGCTCCGAGTATTTGACACAGTGTCTGGCCGTGGTTCCCTCGTTACTGGTTTATGGATATGCGTCAGGCGGCAGCGTTTCAGAGAAAAAGTTTGACACAAACTCCCGTTCGTCCCTTCTTGCTCCGAACGAGTGTGTCCTGTTGGACCGGGTGTTTTTCTGCTACCCTGCCGCTATGAAGAGTCTGAAACAGCGTCTGAAGAAACACGAAATATCCACCAGTGTGAGTACTCCTTCCTGATAAAATCTTATCGTTTACTCTTGGCCACTAGCCATGAAGCCCAAAGAGACACAATTCACGCTGCTCGCTAACAGCTTCTGGTCGAGGTTTTGGGGGAGAAAACTGGGTGTGGACGACACTTCCTTGGCCGTTTTAGGTTGAAATATCCATGTAGTGTCTGTAGTTATTCGCCTATATATGCTTTTAAAAGGATAAAAGTCGTTTCGGGGCTGTCTGACTCTGAATAGCCTGTAGCCACTCGGTTCGCAGGGTTGTTATCAGTACTCTGTCAGTGTTATACTGCAGCCTGCAGCTCGTTTAACCTGTCTGAGACACCTGAGGCCATTCAGACACACTTATAGTGGGTATTTGACTTTCAGGTAAAAGCCCTAATAAAGCAGTTTCTTCACTGGAATTTGACGATGAACTGGCCCATAATACAGTAATAATTTAGTATAATAAAATGTAGAATAATATATAGTATAATATGACGTGTGCTATAATGTGCTATAATTTATAGTATAGTTTGAAACAGCATAATAAATTGTAGTATAATATCTAATATATTGTATTATGTAGTATAATAAAGTATATTGTATTATATATTGTATTATATAGTATAATAAAGTGTAGTATGATATATAGTATAATGTAGTATTGTAACTACATAAAATATTGTATATTTATACAGTTTCACTTGTTATTAGATGTTTACTTGAGTAATCTTATCAAGTGAAAATAATATTGAATAATCACAAAATCCTAGAGTAAATATTGATGGTGTGTACAGTATATCAATGTGGTCCATGTAGAACCCCAATATAACTTGTAGTTTTCATCAGAAACCTGGTTTGACTCAAACAATTAAATTAAATTAGGATCTGCTGCTGATGGAATTTCACAAATCCAAGCAACAGCTGGAGAAACTGAGGAGAAACCTGGAACCGAACCTGTGTTCTCCTTACCAGCTCATAAATAACAAGCAAAACAAATCTTGATACTTTCACTCCGTTCTTATTTGTTTGCATTTATTCTAATGTTAACTTTACTAGCAGAAAGACACATCACACAATTTGCATAGGTGCATATATATATATATAAAACACTACAGGCCAGAAGTTATATTAGAAATACTTAAAACAAATATACTTTTAAAAAATATATATATTGTATTTTGTAGGAACACAAAATTTAAATCTTAAAGCTTTAAACTATTGGTTCTGAAGAAGACATGTCAGATCTGTCTTTAGTGCTTTGACATTCACTTCCTGTGGGATCATGAAAATGAAACGTATTACTCAGTTTTTCACCCTCTCCTAATTCCTCCTGGTTTATCCGTCATTGGAAAATATGTTATTCTTCAACAGAATAATGATCCTGAGCATTCTTCAAAATTGTGCCAAAATTATATCTAGTCCAAAGAATGTCCAGTTTTGAGAATTATGTCTTGCCCTTTCCAGTCTCCAGATCTTTCTTCCATTGAACTGCATGGCACAAGCTGGACAAACAGGTTCGAAATTAGCATCCAGCACAGGAGACAGAAGTGTTTGCATGCTTGAAAAGGTGCTGGGAGGATTTGGACACAAGTTATTTCCAAAAATTGCCGGAAAAGATGTGGCGGAGCTGTGCTGCTGTAATAAAGGCAAGGGGTGGTTATTTTGACCACTCAAGCTTTCACATCCATTAAATCGCACATACAGTTCAAAACATATATTCTCTGCTCTAAACATCACTCTTTTGGTAAAATAACTGAAGAGGGTTACTCATCCCCAAAGCTTCAGTACAGACTCTCTGAGGTCAGAATGTGATACAGAATATATCTAACATATGTTTGTTGTGTCCCCTGACCTTATATCTGTCCTGCATTCTCATGTTCTGTTGTTGTTTGCGTGTCACGGCAGGGCACGGAGTGGAGCAAATATGATGAGCGCCTTCTAAAAGCAGTGGAAAATGGTGATATTGACAAAGTTGCTGCCACGCTCAAGAAAGGAGCCGTCCCCACTAAACTAGATGCGGAAGGCTGCTCTGCGTGAGTGTTTCAGTCAGATGACCTCCACAAGCACAAGCACAAGCCTGTTTATTCTTTCACCCTGCTCTCCTTGAATCAGTCTGACACATTCCGCCCAATCAGAATGAATGAATCACTGCCTGGACATGTTTACCACTCACTACTAAGGCACAAAACGGGAGAGGATGAGTGATGATACAGTTTCAAAATCACATTTAAAGTTCTCTATGTGATGGTTCTGTTTGTATTTGTGTGGTCAGTGTGTGAAAATAGGTGTTTCACTGTATTTGCATTTGCAGTTGGATCCTGAAAAGACATCTGTCTCCTGCAGTGCTAGGTCTAACTTTTTAATAAAGATGCAAATAACCAGCTATGACCAGAGTGGGCATGTAGAGATGGGTTTTACTTTCACAACGCCGAGAGCCTTGAAACCCCTGAAGTTCACCATGTGTCGTCCTCTGCAGTCCGCGTCCTCAGAATTTGAAGTAGGGAATCTGTCATAACTGGTTGTTAGAAGACAGTTGCCTTGCCTGCTGAAAATGCTGAGATGCTGCCATTGTTTCACTGAAGCACGAAGCATCCTCCTGCTTTAGCCCACACTTCTCTTCTGCAGTGCCGCGGTATCCAGCATCAGAGAAAACATTTAGTCCTAAAGGTATAAAAAAATCGCTACCACTTGTAAGGATAGGATTATTGATGCATAATAATCAACAAAACAGACCAGAGGTGTTTTGAGGAACACCACTGTTGCATGCTGTAAGCAGTCAAACTGCGTGACCTTATGAATCCACTTTCATCCGTACTGTGGAGATAAACACATGCCGATCTTAGGATCTAGATTTACACCATGGAGAGCAACTACTTTGGGCACAAAAGTGCTTTTGTTGTTTGTAATTGAGAACATCAGTCAATGGCTTGTTCCTTTGTAAGTTCAACAGAATGGTCATGAACACATGATGAAACATTTTATTGTGGTTTCCGTCAATATAAAATGTCTTCTGTTTTGTAATAATAGTTTAAAACTTACAAAGTTTACAAACATTTTACACAGGGCTGTTGTTATTGTGAATAGGGATGTAAAAACGCATTGATGCGTTGTTGTTAGACTGATCTGAAGTTAGTAAATTGTGATAATAATGATATTGTTTTGGATTGTTATAATCTTGATTTAAAAAATAGATTAAAATTGCATTTTATAAAATTATATTAAAATGTTAGAACATTTATGAAGTGAATGCATGCGCAAATTTAAAGCCACTTTTCAAGCCATTTCCGAATTTAAAAAGGGCTTCCAAAAGCTTGCTGTCTCTATCATATAAGCAGTTTGTAAGTTTGCTTCTCTCCATTAAGCTTTTAAGTAAGAATGTGCCGAATCTTCAAAATTTTAATTAAAACTTAAGATTAAATGATGCATCTAATCCAAGCAGACTGTTTGTGGTTAGTACTTTAGGGCTCACTATGAAATGTGTGGTGGTGGAGTGACATATTTCAATGAATTAGGTACAGCATAGATGAGATTCGAAGCCAAGTGTTAATTGCAATTAATACATGCTATGAGCAAATGCCAGCAGCAACACAAAGATGCTTTAAGATTTATCTGTGAGCTCCTGTTCAGGACACAAGTAAACCTTTATGAACAATGACTCACTCAGTGGACTCAGTGGACTGGCCTGATCCTGTCAGAACACCTCTATTGACAGGATCTGTTGGTAAAGGGGTAGGGAAGAGAGCTGAGTGCTCTGTGAGGCAGCTGCACTAGGTAGTTGTTTGATCTTCAGGGAGAAGATGGAGAAAAATAAAGCTATTAGTTCTTAGCCTCTTCTTCTTGAACAGTTGGAGGTTTGTAATGATTGGGTAGATGGATGCAGGTGTGCACAAAACAGCAAGGCGACAATATGTGTGTTTCTTCTATCTGTATATTAATCCATCTTTCACAGAATTTTCTTCATTCTGACATCACACACCCTCCCAAGGCTGTGACCTTCTTTCTGTAAGGGCGGAGAGAAGACAAAAATCTGACATCAAAATACTTCACAATATATAGTATTTACATTCATATGCAAATGTTTTTGTAAGTACATCCTCTAGAGAAAACACACTACTATACAGTTTAATGCTCAGTTACTGTTAATTTTAAGTTTGTTAATGAAAACATAACCCAACATAAAATTATGACTTTTTTTTTAATTTTTGATCATGCTTATATATGTTCTCTGCAGAGGGCATGTAACTTATGTCCAGTACTTTAACAGTTAGTGTCCTAGTTTAGTGTTCTAATGATACCCATTAAATACTCAGGAGAGCATATTTATCACAATATCAGTGTTATCTACAGTCATATCATATCCACTGTTATATTTCTATCACAGAATGCTATCATTGAAGTGATTTTGTGTCATTCAGCATTTCTGAATTCTGCCTTGTAGCACTTTGCTGCTGCCCTGTAATGTAGCTATACACATTAAGCTGCTCTACCACTGACAGTAGTTATTAAAATCTTATTAATAACACACAAGCCAGTTTCCCTCTGCTGGCATACAACAAATGAGAACAGGTTTATTTTATATTTCAGCTTTTCTTGTGTTACTGGTCCCATTGTGTAACATGAGACGAGAAAATGAGTTTGTAGGACACATGCCGGTTTATAGGTCATGACTGAATAATGACCGAATTACTAAACCACACCCCCACCCCAACCCCCACCACAGACAGCTTGTTTCCAACCTTCATGAACTTTTCTGTTTCAGAGCCAAATTCAGATGGTTAGAGAAGCTATGCTATGCCTAGGACTGGGAAACACTGTTATCACATTTACGACTTTAGAAAAAGGCTCATGTTAATTCAAGACATTGTTAAGTGTAAACATTTTTAGCATGCAAACAGACAGTACATGGTTCTATTTTTAGGCTTTTTCAATGTTCATTGTTTACATTTTTTTAAATAGTTTGAAAATGATACAGTGTGTCGCTGACGTTGAGGAAGAAATGATCTGAAAATGATACGGTGGCTGAGACGTGTAATAGCTTTCTGTTTGCTTTCCTGTTTGCACTTTTGACACTGCGCCACTGAGAATGTGTACAAGCAGTGTGTTTTCCCAGGTCTCCTGAGGTCATTTGTCTTTCATTCTCAGAGCCGGTAGCCCACGCTTACAATAAAACTTCTTCTGGGTTTTTTATGCCAAATCATCTGTCAAACGGACAAGAACAGGAAGAACAGATCTGTTTTCAGGAAGCTTCACCCATTCACCAATTATTTCTTCACCAAATGTGTTTCTAGGTTTGAGTTCATGAAGTTCATTAAATGTTGTGAAATCAATGTTTTTATTGCTCAGTTCATGAATACTGCATCATGGCTTATATTTTCTAATTTTCTGTTGAAGAGAAAGCCTGCTTTGTCTTTGTTCTTCTGCTGTTCAGGCCTTCTTTTAATTCACTTGTCAACATAAACAGTAAATACAGAAACATACTGAATCTGTTTTAATCATTACTTAAGTTTATAATTAATTGATATTATGTATATTTATCTTTTATTCTCATTCTCTGAATGCAGATTTCACTTTGCAGCCAGCAAGGGGCTGATAAACAGTGTCAACATTTTCCTTGGCCATGGTGTCAATCTGCATGCAACAGATGCTTCTGGTGAGGCCCATTCTGTGATTTTAAAGCATTTTTATTACCCTCGGAAGCAAAAAGCAAATCCGGCACTTCCTCTTGATGGTCGTATCCTGATATTGTTCTCTCTCTGTAGGTAAAACAGCACTGCAACTTTCTTCAGGAGGTGGTCATTCTGCGTGTGTGCAGAGACTGCTTCAGGTGGCTTTACTTTTTCTTGCTTACAATCTCAGAAAGAAAAGGCCTGGATTGACAAATTATGTATGTGCTTTGTGTGCAGCAGAAACAGCCCAGCCTTTCCAAGGCCTGTTGAGCAAGACACAGTGGCACTTACTGCTGTGTTCTTTGTTCTGTGCCATGTTCTTCATATAGCTTTTGTTCATTTCTGTGCTTCCGTCTCCTTTTGTTCCTTTACATAAAACACTTAGGGTGAGGCAGGGTTAGAGCCGCTTTTTGTTATGTTAGCAACAATGCCTCAGTGTACAGAAATAATAAAGCATTTTTCCTGAGGGGAAAACTCTGTTCATGTCAGCAAATTAACAGAAACTGTGCATTCGAATATGCAAACGTGTTCCTTGTGTACAATGTGTACTTATTTTCATTTAGAAAATCAATGTAATTTCTAAACTTTTGCATGTGACCAGAAGATTCCATTACTTATTAGCTACATAAGTCTCCAAGGAAAACGGAAGACTGTTTACATTTTGTGTAGCGGAAAATGTGTGCGAATTTTGCCAAACTATTGCTTTTTCTAATAAGAGAAACGTTTGATTAAGAAAGACTGTTTTTAAATTCTTTAAAAGGATTGTAAAATTATTTGATTTTGATTTGCAGTGTAAAAGTCCCGTTGATAGCACAGATCTGCAGGGGAGAACAGCTCTACATGATGCAGGTGAGAGGAATATCATTTCTTAGATCTTATAAGAAACCAGAACCATTGTTATATAATAATATTAGTAAATATTTATCCAGGGAAATAAGGATCTGTAGGACAAACTCTAGAACAAATAGTTCTAATGTTATCAGTAAAAATGTACTCTAAAATTGATAGAACTACAGGACTCTAGATTGCTAGATTTGACAAAAATCCACCTAGGGCTTCTATGACCTGCCATAGAGACCATTGATAACTGAGGAAAATCTGGTTTGACAGTCCAATGGTGAATTGGAGAATTCCAATATTCTGGCAGTGCATGAATTTGAATCAAGATGACCCAGCGATTCAAAGGAGCAACACTTAGACAAACTGTTCAAAGGGTATGAGCAAAAATGTATCTTGAAATGTTGTATTGATAGATGTATTGACACGATATTTTTTGCTGTTCTTTCCCAATGTGCCAAATTCCATAATAATCCATGGGAAAAAGGTATAATAGGTTAAGTTTACAATATAATAATCATTACAATATGTATCATTGCCCATAATAATAATAATAATAATGTTCTTTAACTTCTTATTTATGTAATATTTCTTAGTTTTGCCAAAGAGGTTTGAAGCTACTAAGGTGAACTAGTCTTCCATTAGACCTGCTTTTTATTCTTGCGGGTCTAGTGCCCAGCTAAAGAAGCAAACAGGTACATACAGTATAGGGTAAAACTGTGTAAGTGGACCATTCCAGTAAGCTTCAGTAATCATCATTGGTGTTTTGTAAGTGATTTGCAGAAGGGTAGTCGGCTTAAACTGTCTGAATGACAAGAGTGGAAAATCAATGAAGTGCAAATGAGCGATACATTGTTGTGATTTCTAGATGTAATCTAGCATACTAATTACCAGCAAGAGCAGCTGTCCAGTAGACTTGTAAATGTGCCCCTGATATCTCATTTCTCATGGGTGCAGTGGTGTGAAATCAACTCTAATGGAGATGACGAATACGTGCTTCTATGGTCTCGGTCAGAGCTTGTGTAAACATAAACGTGTCCATATGTACGAAAGAGACAGCTGCCAAAAGCAGCACTTTAGGAAAGGTGGCAGACCTCCCCCGGATTTTGATTTTGCATAATTAAACATACACATTACAAGCCCTTAACAGTCCAGACTCACCCATCACTGAAATTCAGTCAATCAGATGCTTTTGTGTTCCAAACACCAGTAACTGGAAAATAGTGAAGCAGCATATTCTATGCTTTAAGATGTTTTAGATCTATTTTGTTAAACAACTAATACATTTTATTCACAAACAACCTGATGCCACCTTTTTTGAGAAATTCATTTAAGGGAAAATTCTCCTCAAGTGAGAAAATGTGATTGCCTATCTTATTAAATCGTATTCACATGTCTCAAATTTTAGTTTATATCCTTAATAGTTATTTTGTTTTGCATGGTGTAACGTTTTTAACAGTTACTGTGCGTGATTAAGAAGTAAACTCACTTTGTTTTACCAGATTTATCATAATTTCTTTCAGCGTCTGCAGGACACAGTACCATCATCAAAATGCTGTGTGACAGCGGTGCATCCGTCAGTGCCCTTGACTCAGTAAGTACAAAGCTTTTTGCTTCTTAATTGATGTTAATGTATGTGTGCTTATATGGTCAAACACTGTTCTCTGATCCTCACATAGTTCATTTATTATTCTGGGCTCAGATCTGATCCAATTCAAAACCACTCAATTCAGTGTACTGTACTGAAAGCAGGGTAGCACCCATTCTTATATGTTTTGTGCATTCTCAGGTATGAAACGACAGGAATATATATAGCCTGACCTCAGATGGTCTGTATGCCTTAATTCTCAACTTTTTCTGATATCCTGAGTGGTGTCTTGAGTCACTTGGGTTATTTGAGATCCCTGCTTTAATTTGATGCCATTTTATGCATGTCCTTGTGATGTAAAGATCCATGGCTACTTCCAGTTTAAATTGATATTCTCATTGGCCATTTAGTCTCTGTTGAAATTGTTCAATGCTTTTGTTTCTTCTTATCACTTTGCTTTGAAAGCCATATTTACATGGCTGTCTTTGTAATATGGAG
>JBBIGB010288566.1:0-13020 GCA_037577075.1 Alestopetersius hilgendorfi | reverse complement strand
GACAGGACCACAGGTCAGGTGTGTAACAGAGAGGACCACAGGTCAGGTGTGTAACAGAGAGGACCACAGGTCAGGTGAATAACAGACAAGACCACAGGTCAGGTGTGTGTAACAGACAAGACCACAGGTCAGGTGTGTATGACACAAGTCCAGTGTATTTAACTGAGTGGGTGGTCAGTTAGAACTGCTGCTGTGTGTGATCTTTATAGCAAATTCACCCCAAAAATTGGTTAAACGAGTGTGCTGTGGTGTGCGATTAAATGCAGAGGTGCACACTGTGTGCTGTGGTGTGTTCACTTTCACTCATTGCTGTCTCTTTTGGGGTGCATGGTGTGGGGTCATGATGGGCCCACCCCCACCCCTGTACTCCCCTGAGTGTGCAGTGCCCCCCCCTTGCAGGATCCTGCGAGACTGTGGACTGAAAGTGTGTCAGTGGGTTACATTGACACTGGGGCGGGCTAAGGGGCGGAGCTTGTGAAGTGGGTCACATGGCCAGCAGCGAGCTCTCCAGCAGTCCGCCCAAGAGAGGCTCCGACACGGACCGAGCACGGCTCCTTCAGGTCCAGCCCGGTCCCGACCCACTGCACCGGCTCCGAGCAGGTCCAGCCCGGTCCCGACCCACAGCTCAATCTCGGATGAACCTTTTTAAATTCCTGTCTCTGACGGTCTGGGAGAGAAATCAGACGCGCTGGTTCTGAAACCTCAGACCCGAACACGTACAGAACTCTCTGTTTGAAGGAGAACCCACCCGACAGAATGTCCAGGCTCTGACCCGGCCGGAGAGCTCGGAACCGAACCCTCACTCGAGCAGCGACTGGAAAGTTGCTGAGGAGAGGAGAAACACGGCCCCAGTACCAGGAGACCCAGTAGACCCAGGCTGTGTGCTGTTGGAGGATATGGAAGCTACAAAAGCAGGTGAGATGACAGTGTGTGTGTGTGTGTGTGTGTGTGTGGTGGTTTCTGACAGTGCTGGAGGAAAGAGAACACTCTGGTGTCTGATGTGTTTTCCTCGTGTTTATAGTGAAGTGGACCCGGATCAGGGGTGTGTATGGTGCCGGTTCGGGTCGGACTTGTGGTCCTGGACCCTTTGTGTGTGTGTGTGTGTGTGTGTTACTGTGTTAAAGAGTCCCAGGCTGTTGTTTTGTACACCCCCTCCCTCTGTACCGGACTCACATGGCCCTGCCGCTCCAGCCATGTGCATCTGTGTTTACGCTGCCCCGTGCGTGCGCTCTGATTGGTCGAGAGGGGCTGTGACGTAGCTGTTGCATAATTTGTCCTCGCGAGGTGGTGCGGCGCGAGCTGCGGATACACGTGAGAAGAGTAGCAGCCGCGCGCCCTGACCCACTTTCCGCGCGCAGACACACGCACAGACCACGCGGGGGCGCGCATGCGCCCTGCATGACTTTATACACTTACTATGCTAATTACTCATTTACATACATTTAAGGGGAAATTTCTAGAAGCTGTGTGAGTCTGTATGCATGTATATATATAAAAAGATGTATTAAATGTGTATGTTCGTACACACACACACACAATCACACATGCTATATATATATATATATATATATGAAGTGGTCCCTTATAGTGACGTATGAACACACCACAGCACACAGTGTGAACAATATTTTCTCTGCATTTAAAACATTTAACCCATTCATCAAGTGAAGCAGAGAGCTGCCACCAATGAGGGGGGGGGCAGTGTGTATCATTTTCAAGGTTACCTCAGTGGTGCCACTAGCAATCCTGGAATTCAATCCCTTCTGATGCAACTCTCTAACCGCTTGGCCACCAGGTGCCCCATATATGTATATGTTTGTATTCTGTATTAGAACTGTTCAGGTTGTTCAGAAATGTTTTTTGTTAACTATGACACTGAATAAAGGATAGAAATATAGAAATATATAATGAGAACCTGTTGCTTTTTTCCATCTTACTTTTTGCTGTGCTGATCTTTCAGGTACTTTTTTCTGGATGTCCTGTCTTTCTCTGTTCTAGTATTCATAGTATTCATCTCAAAACCATTTAACACAACCCCCCCCCACCCCCCGTGCTTTGTTTGAATCCAGTTATTGGTAGTGAGGCCAGCCTACACCCTCCTGACACGGGCATTATGTAATGTTGTTACCTAACCATTCAGAACGACGGCAGAAATCAGGTCAGGCTCGAGGAAGAATAGAGGACCGCAGCCATCTGACTGGTCCACTTTCCTCCCGGGGGGAGGGCGCTGGGCTGGGCTGGGCTGCAGTTCTTTTTTTAAAGCCATCATTATAAAAAGAACATGTTTATTGACGGACGTGTTTTTGTATGCTTCCCTTTTTGTGGCTTTATTTTTTGGCGAATATAGATGGATTAAAAAATATATATATGACTTTAATTTGTACCATTTTGCTGTTCATGTGGGCCAAATGTGTCCTGATCTTTTTGTTAAAAAGTGTGAAGAGCTCCTTCTGACCATGTTGTTCTCTCTGTCCTCCTCCAGGGGGGGTTATCGCCTACATCAGCTCCTCGAGCTCTGCCTCCAGCCCGGAGTCGTGTCACAGCGACTGCTCCAACAGCAGCTACCAGTCGTCCTCGCCACCCCGCGGCAACTCCCCCGGCCGCCGCGAGGGTCAGCAGGGGGACCCGGCCAGCCACACCCGGCCGCAGGGCCACGGAGGGGGCAAGACGCGCACCCCGGCCGCCAGCAAGTCTGGCATCACCAGTGAGTGTAGAAGGAGTGCTGTGTGTTATTCTGCACCGGTGGGTCTCGACCCAATCCTGGTTCCTGCTGCCCTGCACTGTGTGAAGTTTTCCCGACCTCCGCACGTCGAACCCAACTCATACCAGGCCTGATTAAGACCATACAATCTATAAACATGAAAGAAACACATGATCGAAGTGTAACACGAGTGTTAAACTATAGTGTTCATAACAAAGTTTTACAAATCAGTCCATTCAAAACAAGCTTTAAAATTATTTTAGAATATTAACCTGGGATGCACGGATCATAAAATACTAAGAAACGTTTGGAAAATGCTGTGATTTTCAATAAAAAATATTTATTAATAATAAAAGGCTCACCGTGGCTCAGATCAGTTGGAACAGTGCGCAGCATCGTATCCCTGGAGTGTTTAGACCCATTTCCACACGTTCCTAGTTCCACAGGGGACACTGCCCTGGGAGAAAGGGATATAGACCGAGTTTGATTTAACATTTTGATGATTTTTGCTCCTAAACAAGCTGTACAGAATATGATGGCCTGTAGAGAACAGACTAAAAAAACAGGAAAATAAACAATATAAACAAATTTCACATTAAGTGCCGACCACAAGACACAAGAGTAGCTCAGAGATTTTGGACGTGGATTTCATATTCTTTCTCCTAGCCGAAATTCAAACAAATAATTGAATAGTATATAAATAGTAGCACTAATATAGACAGTAGATTTCCTGTCCTGTGAAAGAGAGGTAAGTGTGACAGTGCTCTACTTTTTGGATTATAATTTATTTAATTACCTTGTAGTCTGTCTACGATTACTCATGTCACAAGCTCTGTTTAAAGATAACCTTTGCCCTGACCTCAATGTGGACAATAAATCTGCAATTAAATATGGATACTGATAAAGACAGTGTTTTTTTTAACCTGAAAGTACACTACGTGTTATGAAATCGTTTTACTAGTGCGGCTTGGCGCAGGTCTTGCATGCTGGGTTGCAAAGCTGGCAGCGTTTCCGTACAGGTGGCGCTCAACGTGACCCTTCAAACATTAGCTATTACAACAGCCGTAAATTTAAATCGCCTTTCGGCTTCCTTGCCCTCTTAACCCATTTTATTTTTGTGCTTTCAGAGATCAGCGGCCTGGTGCTGCTGTGTAAAGTGTGCGGAGATGTGGCTTCAGGATTCCATTATGGGGTCCATGCCTGTGAGGGCTGCAAGGTGAGAGAATCCAAACAGAACTGTTTGTTCTGTTTGTTTTGTCCAAAATCTACTTCATTTTCTTTCTCGGCCCGTTTCACAGTAGCCGCAAAATGCAATAATGACCCGTAATGGAGGTCTCCCAATTCAGACTGAAGATTTTTTATTAAATTGTAAAATTTGAAGCATCTTCAAGGCTTTGAAAGAGAAGGAGAACTTGTTCTGCTTCACCTTGAGTTGGGATGGTAAACAGCATGTTGACATTTTCCCCAAAAACCTCTCAGCAGCAGCAGTGAGAGTTCGTAGTCTCACGCTGACATGACTCGCTGTTCTATTATTTGTGTTGGGGTCGATGTGACACAGAGTTTTAGTCCGTGCAGGTGAAGGAACGCTGTGAGCTCCACTTTCTTCGCCTCAGAGCAGGAATTGGGTTTTGCGGCTGAATGCCCGCCACCTGCTCTCGATCGCATTTACCCTGAAACTGTCCTTTCCTCCCTGCTGACTCTCATTTTCTCTCTGTTCTGCTCCAAGGGCTTCTTCCGGAGGAGCATCCAGCAGAACATTCAGTACAAGAAATGCCTTAAGAACGAGAACTGCCCCATCATGCGCATCAACAGGAACCGATGCCAGCAGTGCCGCTTTAAGAAGTGTCTGCTTGTCGGCATGTCTAGAGATGGTGAGACTTTCGTTTTTTATTGTCTGATTTCCTCACTGTGTTACTGCAGGACGGACTGGGTCACAATGCTTAAAATATTCCTTTTCATTCTGAAAGCTGATCATTTTCATAAATTATATTAAACGTTTCCTTAAATGATGGCCAGAGTCTACTGTTGTAATCAGGCTGTGTTTACCTGCAGACTAGGAAGGAGACCTTTGTCCTCGACAGCAGTTCAGCTGTTGTGTAACATTTAGTTTTTCTGGTTGCTGAAAGCGTCTTTAAACCGCTGTCATCTTTTTAAAAAGTTTTTGAAGCGTTTGTGAGCGTTTTAAGTTTGTAATATTGCTCTCGTTCTGAGTCCGGCTGTGTGTTTGTTCCTACAGCTGTACGCTTTGGTCGAATCCCCAAGAGGGAAAAGCAACGCATGCTGCTCGAGATGCAGAGTGCCATGAACAACATGATGAACACTGGACAGCTCCACGGCAGCCAGCCGCTGGCCCTCAGCCACCAGAACCCACCTTGCGCACCCAAGCCCAGCTCTGAGGACCCGACCCCCGCTCCCTCATCCTTCTCCCCCGCCTCCTCCCCGCAGAGCAACCAATCCGAGTCCAGCACTGACCCTGAGCCGCTGGTTGCCATGGATACAAGCCCGAGCTCAGACTCCTCCAGCTCCACGGACAGCGGCGAGGAGGAGGTCATCGGCACGGTCACCAGGGCGCACCAAGAGACCTTCATGTACAACCAGGAGCAGGACGAGGCCCCCCGCTCTCCAACCGTGGCCGAGCGCATCAGCAACGACAGCCGGCGCATGGAGGAGACGCAGGAGGTCTGGAACCACCGCAACAACATCACCAGCCAGCTCCCGCCTTCAGACTACACCCCTCAGCACCCCAAGGGGTCCCCACAAGAGGACGGCTCTCCTGGCCACTGCCCTGTCAGAGTGGCTAACAGGCCCCCTAGTGGCCACTGCCCAGTCAGACTGCCAAATAGCGCCCCCCTAGACCACCGCCCCGCGCCTCCCGGCTACTCGCTCCAGGGGCACAATGCCAATGATACTCTTGCCAACGGCAGCTATAGTGGTCCAGCATGGAGTGGAGGCAGCAGGATGCACCTGGTGAGTGCAGCCAACAGTAAATACATTAACATCTAAAAACATAAAGCATGACTGATTTCTTTCATATATAATCACCGCACGAGTCACAATGTTCCTTTACTGCGTCCTCTACCAGGTGTGCCCCATGAACACTTCACCCTATGTGGACCCGCGAAAGTCAGGCCACACCATCTGGGAGGAGTTCTCCATGAGCTTCACTCCAGCCGTCAGGGAGGTGGTGGAGTTTGCCAAGCGCATCCCAGGCTTCAGGGAGCTTTCCCAGCATGACCAGGTCAGCCTACTGAAGGCTGGAACCTTCGAGGTACGTATCTCCAGAAGCTCCTTCCAATAACTCCACACCTGTTTATTCACCTGAAACCATCAGGTGTGTTTAACTAAGCAACACACTGGAGTCTTATTATCTTCATTCTGTTTGCAAGACCGAATATAAAACCAACTTTACTGCAGACGCGTATATAAAATTCTGTTAGTCCTGTGCAGCTGTGTTTTTTTAATGTCCAGAACAATAAGCTGAAAATCAGTCCAAAATGTCCGGAAAAGCCATTCCAGCAATGAGACGATAATAAAATAAAATACATAATATACCTTAAATGTCAAAAGAGGCAAAAAATTATCCAAATGGATAAAGATAATGACTGTATATTACTGGGAAACTAGTCCAGTTTGTAATATTCAGTATATATGTATAGCAGAAGTTACTCTCTGTGTTGATTCCAGTGTAATCAGTGAGTAATGTACTATATGTGTTGGTTTTGTATTTCTGCCCCAGGTGCTGGTGGTACGTTTTGCATCACTGTTCAACATGAAGGACCGCACGGTGACCTTCCTGAGTGGCCAGAAGTACAGCGTGGAGGCACTGCGCTCCATGGGTGCCGGTGACCTGCTTAACTCCATGTTCGACTTCAGTGAGAAGCTGAGTGCGCTGCACCTCAGCGAGGAGGAAATGAGCCTTTTCACCGCCGTCGTGCTGGTCTCTGCAGGTACGCTTCTTTTTACAGCCTACAACCTGCTTCTTCACATCTGCGCAACAGTTCAGTTCAGCGTTTAACCTCCTGCACACAACGTGTTCTGCTGCTCACCAAACACAGCAGTTACTAATAATTACACATCCTGTTCAGAGAACACACTGGGACGTCTGGTGGCCTAGTGGTTAGGGGGTTGCCTCTGCGATCAGATGGTTGGGTTAAATTAGTTAAATGAGTTAAAAGGGTTAAATATGTTAAAAGGGTTTAATGGATTAAATGAGTTAAATTAGTTATAGTTAAATGGGTTGAATGAGTTAAATGGGTTAACTGAGTTAAAGGGGTTAAATGAGTTAAATGGGTTAAATTAGTTATAGTTAAATGGGTTGAATGAGTTAAATGGGTTAACTGAGTTAAAGGGGTTAAATGAGTTAAATGGGTTAAATTAGTTATAGTTAAATGGATTAACTGAGTTAAATGGATTAAATGAGTTAAATGAGTTAAATTGGTTAAATGGGTTAAATACATAGAAAGAATGTCACACTGTGTGCTGAGGCGTGTTCACGTATGACAGATGATCGCTTTTCACTTCTGCACGTTTTAATGCTCAGTTACACTTAATTTCACGTGCTGGAAAATGTGCAAAAAGGAAAGACATTTTATATTTTATGTATTGTAAATAGAAATGATACACTAAAGGGAACATAAGTCTATGTGTGTGTGTTAAGTCATTTAAACCAGAGATATCATGCCTCGAAAGTGACCTTTTTTCTGGGATCTTTTCAGACCGCTCAGGCCTAGAGAACGTGAACTCTGTGGAAGCTCTCCAGGAGACACTGATCCGCGCCCTGCGCAGCCTCATCACTAAGAACCACCCCAACGAGATCACCATCTTCACCAAGCTGCTGCTGAAGCTGCCTGACCTGCGCTCCCTCAACAACATGCACTCAGAGCAGCTCCTGGCCTTTAAGGTTCATCCGTGAGCTCTAAAACCTCCTCTCCCCCCTACCCAACCCTTCGCCCCCCATAACTGTGGACCACGCTCCCCGCTCATCTCCAGGAGGCCCTTTGCACCACAACAAATCCAGGGGACTCACCAAGGCCGAGTAAATACCTGCGGTCCCCGACAATGACTGTGGGGCCTTTATGGAGATGGGGGAGCATCACCTTGAGTCGTCGTACTGTAAGCCAATAAGGACTCCTGTCTTGTGGTAAAGTGCAGAGTCTGTGGAAGCAACTAGAACGGGGTTTTGAAGTCGATGTCTAACAAGCATCGGTCAGGTTAGGTCAGAGGACTCAGCGTCTCTGTTGCTCTTCTGGACAGAGGCACTTGATTTCGCTCTTAGACTCAAAACTGTTTTAACTGTCTGTGCAATACGTGACTCATGTTGATTGTTGTTTTGTTTCTTTTTGGTCTTTTAATGGTTTTAGAGACTCCGTGAGACGGAACACAGGCACCAGGCGAGAGCGAGCCGACTAAGGTAGACGGCTGGTGCCTGATAGAAACCGGGCGGAGGCAGGATTAATCCACGCCTCCTCGCTTAAGATAAACACAGGTAAAGGAAAGCAAGAGGAGTGCAGTTTGAACTCCTCTCTAATCTAAAAAACAACTGAGCACCAGAGGAATGTGGAAGAAGCTACTAAACAGAGCAGGACGGGCGGTAACGGCGCTGCGCCCCTCTCTCAGACTGCGGAAAGAGACGAGAATGTTTAACGGATGTATAATCGCGATGATCATATTTTCCTTCTTAATTATTTTAGCGGAGTAAAAGGAGGACGCTGGTTCCTTTAGTTTAGTAGAATGGTGCAGCTGTCTGTATGTTTTGTGAGTAGTAGGGCTGTATGTAGTAGTATAAAGATGCTCGGGCAGCGCTTCTACTGTTAGGAGGGTTTATAAGCGAACCCGAGAAGTAGGAGCTTGTACGAGCTTCCCGTCATTTACCGATGGGACCAAATCGGATCGTGCTGAGAAACGTGCGAAGTTAAACTGAAATCACTCCCTGATACTCGGCGGTATCAGTTTGTATCTGCATGGGCGGTACTTACACTTATCCGTGCAGAAATTTCTGGAAGATTCTTGTCTCTTTTTGGTGTGGTGTTAATTACACAGGTCAACAACAACAAAAAATGTTTTTGTAATCATCAGAAACCACAACACACTTTTTCATGCTGATTTCAAACCTGCATTCAGTTTTTGATTGGCAGATAGGCAATAGACTCGCATGCGGTATTTATTAAACCACAGCAGCACCAATCAAGAACTGTTTCAATACTTTCAGTGCGAGAAAAAATAAACACAGATCTGAAATCAGCATGAAAAACTTGACCAAACCCACAGAAACTCATCTCTGATGATTCTAATCTGTTGACCTGTGTTATCGAAAGGAAAGGGGGGCAGCGGTTCTCTCCGGGCGCTTTACCGGCGATTCGGATCGGTCGCGCTCGCTGCAAGTCCGGACCTATTTCGGTTTTGCTGTTCAGTTTATTTTTTTTCTTTCTTGTTTTCAATTTTCTTCTTCTGGTCAAGTCTGTTTAATGAGAGTCCTTGTAGAGTTGTTTTGGTTTTTGTTTTTTGATCAGCTGTGCAATCAGTAAAGTGTGTTACACATGAGCATATCACCAGTCAGACAGACAAGAGGAGGAGCTCAGAGCAGCCACAGTGCCGCGATACACATGAGCACCGTTTCCAAATTCTGACCTTTTCTTTTCCGGACCCGACTCCAGCAATTTGTATGTGACTTTGAACCACAAAAGATTGTAATTTGACCACTGGTTTGACTGATTTGTCGAACCCACCTCGTAGTGATTGTAGTATTAGTACAGAATTGATTGTAATTGCTGTGTAGACAATGAATGAGGCAAGAGTTGCAGTATTTTGTGATACTGGTGTTGAAAAGTGTGAATCCAATTCCAGAGATTTCCTTCAGTTACTGACAGCCTCTCAGCTCCCTCTCTCTCTCTCTTTCTCTCTCTCTCTCTCTCTCTCTCTCTCAATAATCCACCCTGAGTTTCTGTCAACGTGAGCACTGTATTGCCAAACTCTGGTCTGTATTGGTTTTCCTTTGTGAAAGCATTGAAAAATTCTTAGATTTCTATGTGTAACATACTTATTATATATAAAGTATATATATATATATATAAATAAATAATATACATATTACATATAAAATAAAACCTAAATAAAGATCTCTTACTTCTGGGGTGTTCGCTCCACCACTTCAACACCTGCCACAAACGTATCATGAGTTTTATGGCATCCTCTGCGAATACAAGATGAGAGAGAATTCAGACAAAACACAAACACACAAAACACTGATTTCTGGTCCAGGCACAGCCTTCCTTTGCTTCATGGCAGCTAACTAGATGATCCAGACCCCTTCAGGTGGATCACGGAGCAAAGGCGGCCTGCCCACTTCTCTGAGACACACTTCTGGGTGAATAAAGATGAAGAAAGTGGGAAAGACGGATAGAAAACATTCTCAGCCCCGGCCACTCTCACAGCTCGTCATTTCCATCATCACATGAGTGTCTTAAGGATGTTTTGCATTTCCTTCCATTAGTACGGAAGGATTTCTTCCCCTCCCAGACGACAGTCTTCCCGTATGTGGTCAGACATAAGCACAAACACACAGAAGGTTCTCTGACATTAAGGAACGCTGTTTGCACTTCTCATGTTTGCACAGATAGGATTCTGTTGAAAGTGTACTGTATTAAAAATGTATATGCAATGAAACTTTATATCCAGTGTATTAAAACAATGTAAAAGACTTATATTTAAAAGTTTCTTTCAGAATGAATGGTGCCGAACTGAATGTGAAGATTAAAAAAGGCAAATTTCTCAGGAGGGATGTAATTGCCCCACAATTGGCCATAAGACTACTTTTTGGTATTTTTTTAGTACCTTTACAGATGGAAATACAACAGTACGTCAGTTTTCTGGGTTAAATGCCCAGAGCTGATGTGAATAACCATTTCCTAACAGAACCTTTTAATTGACGGTTCTTCAGAGAAGTATTTTGGAACTCTAAAAAAGCTAAAAAACTCTAAAAACATTTGGATCCATAGCTGGTTCCACCATTAACCAAAACCGTCCGATTGTTCGTTACTAAGGCGTTTAATTTTTAACAATTTTATGAAGCTGCTGGATAAACCAAACCCACACTTTCAGGAAAACAGAAGAATAAAAAGTGAGCAGGTTCCGAACAAACGCAAAAAATTTTTAAAGTTAGTGACTGTATTACACCAGAAACCTCATTCTCCCCACTCTTCTCCAAACGTTAGCATTTCTCACTTGGCACAAATGGTTCTGCACATTTCTAGACGCTTGGTCATTGTGTTGAGTTTCTGAGTCCCACAACTCTACTTTTGGCCGTCGGAATCCTTGCCTTCACACTGTCCTGAGCTGCATTCATGCAAATCACTTTTTTTTCAGATCTGTATGAAAGAGCAAGGCCAGTCATACACAGTCCAACTGAAAACAAGAGCAAGCACATTTTCCAGAAGAGATTCGGATGGGAGCGTCTGTCTTGTAGCAGTAATAAACCAACTGCATGGTGCTGAAAATGGAGCAGGAAGAAGGTGCAAGAACTGGACTTTGTGAGGGACATGATGTCTGAATACGTGGTCTAGCAAGAGGAAGAGGAGCTCCTGGATGGCGGGGTGAGGAACAGGTACACGAGTGTCTAAAGAAGTAAGGGTGACATCTATGGACCGCGAACCCCATGGTGGAGCAGTGGGTAGCACTGTTGCCTCACAACTCCATGGTAGGGGGTTTGAATCCAGGTCCTGCTGTGTGTGTATGTGTGTGTGTGTTTTCTACGGGGTCTCTGGGTTTCTCCCACAGTCTAGAGACGTGCAGTCAGGTGAACTGGGGATTCTAAAACTGACCGTGTGTGCGTATACTGAGTCGCTGCCTCATGCCTTAGACTACAGGTGCCCACGACCCTTGTGAGGATAAGTGGTTACAGAAAATGAATGAAATTCTTCCTCTGCATTTACCCCATTTAACCCATTCACCAAGTGATACAGCGGGCAGTCAGGAACACAGCGAACCTCGGAGGTGCCTAGCAGTCTTGGGACTTGAACCCGAGTGAGAGTGTATGCAGTAACGTGGTGTGTGAGCAAAGGCGTAAGAATATCAGGTTCTAAACTGTACTGTGACGGTACTGAAGTATCAGGTTCTAAACTGTACTGTGATGGTACTGAAGTTGTATCAGGTACTAAACTGTACTGTGACGGTACTGAAGTATCAGGTTGTAAACTGTACTGTGCTGGTACTGAAGTTGTATCAGGTACTAAACTGTACTGTGATGGTACTGAAGTTGTATCAGGTTCTAAACTGTACTGTGACGGTACTGAAGTATCAGGTTCTAAACTGTACTGTGACGGTACTGAAGTTGAATCAGGTTCTAAACTGAGAGGACCAGAAGTGAAGCTGCTTGATCAGAGCTGATAAGTTTGGAGGTGCAAGTCCGTTCTTGGACTTGAAGACGAGTGTTAAGTGTCACCTCACTCTGCCTCACCCACATATAACCCAACTTAATGAAGTCATGCTACAGGGTCCCTTTTTGGCCAATATACATAAACCTGGCAAGCTCCCTTAAACACTCCTTTTAGCTCTGAGCCATGGTCCTTATCCCCAAATGTAAAGTGATGCAGAGACACAGTTTGGCTCTGAGCGACTGACTGAAGGACTGACACTCGAACAAACACAGAGACCGATAAACAGCAGCACAGCGATTCGCTAAATCTACACAGATTTTAATTTGCGAAGCTGAAGTTATTTCAAGGTCCGCCTTAAACAGAGGTCCTGTGTCTGTTTCACCGTGAAAAAGGCAGAACTTCTCGTTCTGGCTGCTGCTCTGTTTTCACACAAGGGTACCCGTTCACCTCGTCGCGGTGTCCCAATACTTTTGTTCCGCAACCTTCCAAGTTGCATATCTCGATGGGGAAAGCACTTACACACTTCAAACTCCACAGTTGAAGTGTTGTGATATTGACTGCAAAGAACAGCTCACATCCCTACGCTTTCTCCACAAAACTGCCAGGCCGAAGAACTGTGTGGCCTTGATTTTATTTTTGATGGCTGTAACAAACCTGCCCATTTAATAATGGGAGGCTGTTATAGAAAAGAAGGTCAGAGAACAAACCACCACAGATGTCAGATTGATCATACCATATATTGTATTGTGACGAACGGTGGAGGAAGGCGACACACACACTCACACGAAGGCAAAGAAGTCCTTTTTCTGGTTTTTATTAACCCAAATGCACCAAGCACCCACAGCATCTTCCCGGCAGCAGCCCCCGTGCTGTCTTTCTCTCTGCCCTCTCTCTGTCTCTCACAGTCCACTCAGCTCCAGAACCAAAACCCATCTGCCTCTGGCACCG
>JBBIGB010288506.1:0-13027 GCA_037577075.1 Alestopetersius hilgendorfi | reverse complement strand
TACTACGCAAGCTGTGATGAATTTCACCTTGATATTTCAGTGACTTTTCCGGTTCGCGCACGTTTTAAACCTGTCTCTGTGTCTCCGTTGGGGGTGGGGGGGTGGATCTTAAAAAATTAAAAAAATTAATCTATGCCCACCTCTAATATATATATATATCCACAGTGTTCTTCCATATATTTATATATCCACTCTATACCTATAAACATAAAACATACATATAAACCGGTGAGGGAAATCGAGTACATTGTTCACAGAATCATTCGAACCCAATTTTCACCCAGGCCACAGGCGTTAGGACAGGCATCAGTGTTGAATCCTACTGGGTCCTAAACCACACCCACAATGCTGTCCACATACAGGCTGTACCCGTTCAGGAAGGAGGTGCAACTGTGGATTTCCATGACTCTTTTACTTTTATTGTAAACAAAACAAGAAGACACGAGGGCCAAAACTCAAACAAAGATGAAATCCCAAACAGGTACAACTTCAGATCACTGTGACCACCAAAACGTGAACAGACAAGACTCTTTATACTCCCCGTGCATAAACCAAAACCCAATGAAAACCTTATTTTTTACCCCTAAAGCCCACCAGGGAAAATATCACACCCAGTGTTAAAATAAGTGTCCCCACAATTCTGTCCAATGGTGGCCCCTAGTGGCCGCTGACCATGGGCGTTAGAAATGTGCATGACTTTGAAGACTTAGGTGCAGTTTGCATGGGTGATACTGATGGAAAAAATGTTAATTGACGCCCAGTGTTAACACTGTAAAATGCCCCCTTATAGTCACACATGAACACAGCACACAGTGTGAAATTCTTTCTCTATACTTAACCCATTTAACCCATTCACCAAGTGAAGCAGGGGGCTGCCACCAATGGAACCTTAAGGGAACCTCAGTGATGAAGTTAGCAGTTGGGATTCAGACCCACAACCTTCTGATTGTAGGGGTAACGCCCCAACCACTAGACCACCCAGCTCCAGAAGCTCCAGCTCCAAACCAAAGAAGCAAAATTCAGATTCAAACATTCCACTTAAGCAGTTGCGGCTTCAGTCGCTCACAGATTTTTCTGAAAAGTGAACTAATAATTATTCTCTAAAACCCCCACACTAATGTGGAAACTGCAGATATCCTCCACTTTTTTTTTGGCTTTGTGACGTCCAGGCTTTGTCCACCAGGCCCTCGTCCTCGTGCTGGTTGTTTATGTTTGGGCCCGGACCTCACAGTCACCTGTACTCAGAGGGGCGAGGAAAATTGCCAATCCAAGAACTTTATTTATTGCTGATTGACTGCTGCCTTTTGACGCAGCTGCAGTCCAGAATTTCCCCCGTGGAGCGTCTCGAGTGTTCTCAAGTTTTTCGTTTTGATCTTCTTAAAGCCTGTAAATGAAATGAATTTAAATGAATTTATTACTGTATTTACCTGCTTATACCAAAGAAAAGGCACTGCATGATTTCCAGTACAGGGGCAACATCACTATCTACATTCTAGCACTGCGGGAGACAGCAGTTCAGTGTACACTGTACAGTACAGATACAGGTTTATTGTCACATTTTCTTTAAGGGGAATGAATTAAACTGAGTTTAAATGAATTAAAGTGTTTTGGGAGCAGATTTGGGGGCATTTTTAGGGTTTACAGATATTTTTACCACGTCACAACAATGAGGTAGGCGGTGCTCTTAGAATGTAGCCCACACTATAAGTGTGTGTTTACTGTATTCTTATAATACACTCTAAGGATGAACACGTGTACAGTGTAATCTCAGCTTTAAGGAGACCTCTAGCCAGGACCTTCCCTGCTCCACTTATCTCCTCTGCTGAATCTGTTAACCTCTGCCATGTTTCACACGGAATGATGCACACAGGAAGAAGCCCAGGTCCCTCAAGGATCTCTCCCAGATCATTAGGATGTGGTCCAACCAGAGGGGATTTAAGCTGATGTCTCTACTTGGCACAGGCAAGAGGGCAAGGAGGCTTCTGTCAGTGGAGGCCAGAGCTGAGGGTGTAACATGACTCTATAACCGGCAGCAGCTTGGCTCCAAGCTCGGTAAAGTGAGAGGGGAAAACGACAGCACAGTTTACAGAAAGACTGCAGCAGCCCTTTGGCCTTGAGTGTAAAAACACCGGAACACTGCTGCTGCCTCTCATTAAACAAGGACTCCAGCTGTAGTAACTGGCTGGGATCTGATGATCCTGAGCATGTCTTTGTACACAAACTCTTTACTGTATTCATCCGCTCTGTAGCTGTTGTTAATTGCACTGAATGTCGTCTTGTCTCGTCTCGTCTAGTAGTAGTACTGCTTTTGTCCTTAGTCCTGTCTGCAGTTGTGGCCTTGTGATCTGTCCTGTTCTATTCTAGTGCTGCTCCGTGGTTCTGGAGGCACGATGCTTCGTTTCACTGCGTACTGTGTGTTTATGGTAGAAAGGACAATGAAACCTACTTGACCTCACTTTAGTCAAAAATGCCAGGATGGCTAATAAGGAGTGAAATCCAGAAACATTATTCAAATCCAGCAACATTAAATTCTCTCCCTAACTTGGCTCATTTCAAATCCCATGCCTCCTGCATTATCACAGACACTTTAAATTCCCACTACACCTATAAGTTGTGTGGGGGGGATCTTGCGCCCCACTGTACGGTCCACAGGGTGTGTGATTTAATTGGTAAAGCCTGTATCAAGAGTAGCTATGATGAGGGATTTTGGGATCGGGCCTCCTCGAGCTTTTGAGACTAGAGAATATGAGGAAAAGAAAACATAGGCAGAATAAATAAGCGCCTGAAGAATGTAGCGATGAGACCTGAGCAGCAGGGAGAGAGAGAGAGCGAGGGGAAAGGAAAAAACAACCATGCGTTTACTTGCCTTATTGTTTATCAAGGGTCCTCCTAATCATTTATAATCAGGTTTAATGGCCAGGCTGTCTGTTTGATAAGCAAGTAAAAATAGACAGACCGATATCTGACTTTATATGTTTTGTGTCGTGTATTTTATTAGTTACTTTGTGCGCAAATTAAAATAATAAGCAGGGTCCTTTCAGTAGGGTGTGACGATACTTCTCATTACTGTGATCAATTACATATCAAACACTTTTCTGAGGATATTGTGGATCTTTTCAATACAACAACCAGCTGCATGTTTCATCATAGATAGATATAATTAGGCTTGTTTAATCTGATGTAGTGCATGTTTGTTTGTGAGACATAGTAATAACAGAACAGTAAACGCATGAGACCATACCAATCACCAAAAATAATATTTAGTAATAGTTTTTGATCATGACCAAGAGAATAAAATCATTCATACTGATATTCTCAGATTGTACTTGTTAATTGTCTCATTCATCCCAACTTCAAAGATGTCAAATTATATATAACACTAAACAATAAACACTGGCTGTATTCTCCGTTTTACCATGTTGTCCAGCACTAGTTTCAGTTTCTGATCTAATTCTGCATTAAGAGCCAACAGCTACTTCCACACTGACCACTAGAGGGAGACTCTGGTGTCTCCACCCTCGTAATCATCTCATCAGTGACGTCTGCCATCTGCCCTGAATAACCAGGCTCACAAACACATCGATTGTGAAGAATCTGTGACATTTTGTTCTTCCCGAACTCTTAGACCAGGCCGGTATTCCACTCCTCATAGAGTTCAGGTGGTTCATCATCCAGGCATTGTATTACAGTAGATTTTAAAATCACACACATCATATGTAGCTGAAGGGTATTTCTTTTAGGAGACATGTCCTCTGAAACAGAATCAAACACCTGAGTTGCCTAGGAAGACATGATCCTTACCCTATGGCACCCTATGGTTTTACAGTAACCCCCCAGTTTTATGTAGATCAGGAGTCGCGGATTCAGTCACACACACATTTTTTCTGAGAACCGAACTCATAGTTTTACGCGGAAATCCCACAATAACGCGGACCTGCAAATATCCTACACCTTTTTTTGTGTCAATAAATATATTTTTTCTGGATGTTTTCACACAAGGGGCCTCGGTGCAGGCTGTAGCCGACCTGGAAGCACATTTTCCGAAGCGCAATTTCTCTGCGGTGCAAGCACTCAGACACTTCAAATTCCACAGTTGGGTAGATCTCCAGGAGACCTTTCCAACGAGCCCTCATTTGTATTTTTAGCCCGAGAAGATCAGGGCTTATTCCCCAAAAACCAATACTTTAGTCCCGCAACCTTCCGAGTTGCAAAAGAGGCTAATACGGGTTTACCTTTCCATTTTCTTTAAGGGTAATGCATTAAACTCAGTTTAAAATGAGATTCAATTGTTCTGGGGCATATTTGGAGGCATATTGAGGGTTTACACTATAACAATAGGCATTTTAGGCATAACTTAAACCCTGTGAAAAGCGAGCGATTACTGTAGTCTGCCCTGAAACAGAAGTAGCTCAGCTGATGGAACGGGCAACAGGTTTTACGACCTTAGGAGCAGGAACCCATGGGTATAAAGACAGGACCCCGACAGCCCCACGGTGTGGTTCCACAGGCTGGTTGGTTTGTTGTTTGCTGTTTTGCGGCCTTTATTTGGAAAAATCATTTTCTGTTGTGTAGCTGTTTAGATTGGATTACGTTTTTCCACGACAGTATTCAGAGCTTCCTAGCTCCTAGTGTTGAGGCGTTTCACCCTCAGTGCTCTGATTGGTCTGCCCTTTCAGGCCCATCTTCGAAAACGCACATCTTTTCAGTTAGACGCACACGTGTCTGTTCGTTGTTCATTTCTATTTGAGGGAACCGTCCTGCCCTCTCAATCCAGTCTGTTCCCTCCCGGAAATTTCCAGTTTTCCTTTTCTGCCTTGTCAGGCTTCCTCCCTCTAAGAGGCCTCCCACTGAACCACCACCCGTATTCCAGCTAGGCTCTGCGGTAACACGCTGGCCTCGCTACCTCAGAGTGCCTCTCACAGTGAAGTGAGTTCGAGCCTCCTGGCCTCCCTTTCCCAGCCCAAACCCTGATCAGCACTCAGCACTGCCCTTAATTACATCTCAAACATCTTAATGCATAGATAATTAGCAGAGGGTGGTCCAGGCAAGTGGATTAGTGAATTATTAGAAAAATGACAAACTATAGTTTTCCTAATTGATCTCTTCATGAATGTAAATGATATTCAGAAACTTTAGGACAGCACAGCATGAATCAACTCTCACACTAAAAGTGGTGTGGCATCAGTGGGGCATCACTTTTTATGCGTATATAAGATAAGATAAGATAAACCTTTATTAGTCCCACAAGTGGAAAATTTCATGGCAGAACGTGGACAGGAACAATGAGCAGCAAAACTTAAAAACATTGGAATAAAACAAAGTGGAATAAAAATTGTGCACTAAACAATCAAGGAATATAAAAATAGGACAATATAAAATATGTCCATGTGTATACATTTTTTTTAATATAAAGAAGATACACATAGCTGGAGTAATATTATACACTTATGAATATGCAGAGTATACAGAAGATGCAAGTGATGCAGAAGATGCAGGAGATGCAAAGAGTGCAGAAGATGCAGGAGGTGCAGAAGATGCAGAAGGTGCAGGAGGTGCAGAAGATGCAGGAGATGCAAAGGGTGCAGAAGATGCAGGAGATGCAGAAGATGCAGGAGATGCAAAGGGTGCAGAAGATGCAGGAGATGCAGAAGATGCAGAAGGTGCAGGAGATGCAGAAGATGCAGAATGTGCAGAAGATGCAGAAGGTGCAGGAGATACAGAATACACAAAAGATGCAGGAGATGCAGAAGATGCAGAAGGTGCAGAAGATGCAGAAGGTGCAGAAGATGCAGAACGTGCAGAAGATGCACTGCATTCCTTTTGGATATGCAGTCTGTCTGCTTTAGTTGTATTTATATGTTGTTTGGATTTCCATAGCAATGCGAGGCGGAACCTTTTTTTTTCATTGTGGTCATGCTTGTGGCAAATTTCCACGCATAGTGCATCTTTCCTAGTGAAATATGAAGATTGGCTTAACTGACTGACGTTGTGGTCGCATCAGAGTAAAAAGCAAAAGACAATTCACATCCAGTCCAGGCTTTTACCAGCAGCAGTGAAACAGTACCTTCACCACAAGTGGCAGGTCGCATTCCCATATTACTAAAAGCATTACAGGGGAACGGCAGTGGGTCTCGACTCAGAAGCTCCTCGGCCTATAAGTTAACCGCAATTTCTCTTCTACCACACTCCACTATGCCCCCCCCCACACACACACCCTCACCAGAGTATCATTACCATGCAATAGCTGGGAATGATCAATAATGCACATGATCACTCGAGCACACAACTTTCTGCTGTACCTGCTGAGCTACAAGGAAACTGCAGCACCTACAAACGGGAATGGAGGTAAAACCTCACTGTGGTTTTCATCTGGGTCTCATTTCATGTTACAACAGTCCTCAGCTTGAGCCACGCCGGTCTCTGAGGTGCTTTAGTAATTGCTTTGAACTGAGGCGCTGGCTGTTTGAATGGGGGCCTGTGGGTGTCTCCCCGCCGCTCCTCCAGCCTTTCTCCTCTCCAGTTTCCATGGAGATTGAGTTATATCTGGAAGGCTGAACACAATATTTGGCAACGTTTTTCTCATGAACTCATTAGTACTTTGAGCTGGCAAAGCCAGAGCATAAAGGAAGAAACGTGTAATGTTGTTTTCAGATGTTGCATACAGACATATCAGTGTCTAAAGAACCTCACAGTGTCATCTCTGAGTTCGCTGGGCCTCCGACTGACCTTTGCAGACTCTTTCATGCGGAGCGTTCGACCTCTGACTGGAGGCGAAGGGCTTTTCTCATGAACTCATTAGTTCTTGGAGCTTGTGCAGCTGGAGCATGAAGAAAGGAGTGTATAATGTCACTTTCCCTCTGAAGTCGAATATTACAGCGCTAACCTCATGGTGCCTTGTAAACTCACACAGAGCACGTGGCCTCAATTAAAAGACACACACCACGTAGATCAACGCAGGGCAATACCTGAGTGACTCAGCGTCGCAGCTTTATCAGGTGCTTTAAAAATGTCACGTGGCCCGCGGACGGGAGACGGCACGCTGGCTCAGAGTCGCACACGTTTCTCTTTTTCATTTTTTCTGTACTGGGAAGCGGGAAAGTTTCCCAGAATCTGGTTGAGGCGGGGACAGGCATGTGCATGCAACTGAGTCTCCAAGGGAATCGGCAGTAAAACCCAAACACGACTGCAGCGACTTTAGCAGACCTCACCCTAACCTCCGCGTCTCATACGATACCAAAGCGCGACAAACCAGCTGGCACTGAGGCGGAACACGCTGGCTTCAGCTCAGGAGCTCCGCGAACTCTCTGGAGGGGCACCAAGCAAATATGTATGTTGGTTTCAAGCACAAAATTCACACATACAGTTAAACTGAAATGCTCAACACTTCATCAGAGGGGGGGAGGTTAGAACCAGTTATGAGCCCCCATAAAAAAGGATAAGGAGAGTAAAAGGGGAAAATACTAGTTGAGGTGAAGGTTTGACACAGTAGACAGAATATTCCTAATATTCCCAATGTTCTAGGCCAGAGGTCCCCAACCATCGGGCCGTGGAGTCATTTGGTACCGGGCCGCACAGAGAGACAGAATAAAATTATGATTATTGGAGTCTGACAGATATTTTATTTTAAAAAAACCACTCTTCTCAGTCATGTGATACAGTACATAAAAAATGTAGCCCACAGGCTGACAAACATGAGAAAAAAAACAACGCACTTTGTTTTTAGATGGATTGGTACCAGCCCCTGAAAATATTGTTTTACGTGAAACTGGTCCGTGGCGCAAAAAAGGTTGTGGAGAAAAATATTCCAGCTATTGCAGAGCTCTAATTCTATTCTCTAATTCTATTTAGCTTGGGTATTTCCAACACCCCACCCCTCTCCACCTACTTAGCTATGATACAGTACCTAGATGACCAGTTCAGATCACTGATAGTGCACTTTTTACAAACTTAATCTTCTCTACACGACCGTAAACAGGCAGCGTATTCATAACCACAGAGAGTCGTGACTTTCTGCCAGTGCTTTTCTTTGCTTCAGATGTCTGACCTACTGTGAACAATTTTGACAAGACAAATCTGACTAGAACAAATCCTTTCAAATCGGATGAATCTGAATGACAGCAGTGCAGAGTAAACACAGAACATCTAAAACCATGCTGTGAAAAATGTCGTACACGTCTCATTTTAAACCAATACACCTTATATTCACAGCAGTTATCAGACGCTTTATTCCAAAGCGACTTCCACTCCCTACCCACAGGGGGCAGTCTCTCCCTGGAGCAATACAGGGTTAAGGGTCTTGGATTTGAACCCATGACCTTTTGGTCTAGAACAAGAATCCCACCCTCTATGCCACCACCACCTTCAAACACCAGCGCACATTTGGTCTATACCAGGTCAGACCTTCTGTTAGACTGTGGTCCACCTAGGACTGGAGTTGTCTGCATTCTCATGCAAAGAAAGTGTGAGGTCCTGAGGATGGGGCTTAGAGCAAGCACAGGGCCAGGGCAAAGGGAACCGAGTGGCATCTGTCAGCTCAGGGCTGGCGTCATAGCTGTGGACTCTAATACAGGTCTGGCCTCAGAGACATCAGTTGTTTTACAGCTTTCCAGATGGTCATTAGCTGGCTTTGGACACCAAGGTCAGTTGATGTTTAGGTGAGCCAGAGCACAGATGGTGCTCTCTGCCTTGTTCCCGCAGCTGTAAGAGAAGGTCAGCTTGGATTTCCGAAGTTGCCTTTTTTAGCAGAATGGGACTCACAGTGGTAAGCGCTGCCCTTGCTGTGGCAGTAAATAGACATGGCAGCGTTACTATCTGGCCACTAGAACCGTCACGATGACTTCATTACACAACAAAGTGTAATAGTTACGTTCTTGAAGAGTTATATCAGTAATTACAGTTTAGCTGATTCTCCACATGGGGGCACTGTTAGCACTGTTAGGTTTTCTGTGTCACTGAAAGGGAAGAAACCCACACTCTGAACTGCTGATATTTTTACAGATGTGTTTGTTGCATGTATATGTGATCTATGCAATTAATCGTCAAAACGAATGCCAGCATAATTGATGACAGCCCAACTGGCCACATTCAGTAACCCCCTTACACACTGATTGCTCTGTAAATTTGCCACAGGGAACCAGATCCAAACCAAAACTCCGGAGCTATTAGTCAGAATTACAAGAGCATTTCTTGGTACAGTTAATCACACAAGAGCAGGACCAGTTCCAAACTGATAGGAGAGGAAACTTGCGCTTTTATTACAGGAATCTGCCCTTTCTGTGTCTTGCATAACATGCATCACATTGAGTAAGTATTTGGCAGGGTGCGGAGAACACCTAATAAAATATTCTATGATATTCTGTGATCACTGAAAAAATGTTTGGCTACAGGCAGAGAATAGAAACTGCATTAATGATTCCATAAAGTGTTCTTGACACTGGTAAATAACAAACGTTCTGCCTTTTTTGTAGCTAAACCCAGGTAAGACTGTTTGTGATGCGGTTTATTTATGGTTTATTTATAATCTGATGGTCAGTTTTGCTATTTCCCAACATACTGGCCAACACAGCTCTGCCCCTGGGGCTTCTGGCCTTAGTCTGCTCTACTGTAGAGCTTTAATCAGGCCTGCAATTTCAATACAAACCTTTTCTGAGCCCATCATTGTTTTCAGTCTGAAACTGACCTGAGCTACAGAAAATTCCATCTGAAACGGATCCAAACCAGTCCATTTTTCACAGAGCGGGCCAAATTAGACTGGATGGGATACTCTGCAGTGACAGATATAACTAGATCATGGATAAATAAAAAAAGCAATAATGTAAAATGATGCTACAGTGGTATATACAATGCTTATAGTCATGTGTGAACTCACCACAGCACACAGTGTGAACAATGTGAAATTCTTTCTCTGCATTTAACCCATTCAACCCCAGTATAGCTGCAGGGAATGCCCCTCAGTGGGGCCTCAGAGGTGCCACTAATAGTGTTGGGATTCAAATCCACAACCTTCTGATTGCAGGGTGCCCTACTGGACTGAACACCTGTGTCAGCAACCTTAAAACAGCTGAATTCTCTCATTAACATGGCTTTATCTTTAGAGATACGATATTTAAGTCCTGCATGTTAAAGTCATCTTTGCCGTAATGTAGAGTTTTCCTCCTCAGATTGTGTCAACTGTAAAGTGTCTAATGCACTACTGTATTCTCCACTGTTTCTAGTCATCAGCAATACTGTAATGCACGCTGTAGCCTTGCAGTTATAAATGCAGTGAACACGCATCGTCTCTCATAAACTCTCAGTTCTTTTTTTTCAGCTTCATAATTACCCGTCGGCAAAAAAAAAAAAGTTATAAACAATGTTTTTGTGGTTAATTAGCTCAATCTCAGACTGCAAATATGAAGCAAAATCACTTTTAATTGGCCTGAGAAACAATTTGGTCTTTAACTGGTTTATTCTAAGAAAACAAAACTACTTCTCAAAAATATTTTACCCTCGGACTTAGTGCAACTTCTCTTTAATGAAACTGGGGAATATAGAGAATACAGATCTGAGATCAGTCTCCAATACAGAGTCTCTTCAGAGCCCTTAGGGACTTAGGACCTCTCCTGAAGACCCTCTCTTCAGGTCACCCGGTGGGATGTTGGTCATGGAACTGGGATAAACACCTGATTCTGTGGTCACTAAGTGTTTTTGGTGTTTTTGGTGTGGACTGTACTGGGATGTATGTTTTAGATCATTGTCTCGCTGGAAGATTCCGCCTTGACCCAGTTTTAGCTTTTTAGCAGAAGCTGCCAGATTCTCATTTAACCCTCTGTGGTCTAAGCAGTATTTATTACATTTCTGCTGTAATTTCCTGTTCTTAGATAAGAGAATGTGATCAAACACATGAGATCTCTCTGCACATCATATACCCAGTCATACACCCCACCTCTGACTGGTCAACAGACTCAACTCAAGGCGAACAGGCCCCACCACACATAGCAGATCTTGTTCATCTTCAGTCAGCCCCTGGATCCTTGAGATCTAATGGTAACGCTCTCCTGCACATCCCTCGACTTTGCGATTGCTGCACCTCGTTTATGGAATCAATTACCACATGATATTAAATTTGCTCCATCTACCTCTGCTTTTAAATCTAGGCTTAAAACTCATTTGTTTTCGATAGCCTTTCCAGATTTTAAGTTCTAATTTATTTCCATCTATGTCTCTTGCTGCTGTTTTTGTGCTTGTTTTTCATTATTGTTTCTGTTTTTTATTGTATTTTAACATGTTTATATTATGATTCTTGTACAGCACTTTGGTGCAGTGATACAACTGCTGTAAAGTGCTATAGAACTTGACTTGACTTGACTTGAAGGCATCATGGCAGCTAATGACCAGACTAACAACAACAATAACAGCAGAAATGGATCAATAATCATGGAAGGCATTCGATGCTGTATATACAATTATGGATTTATTTTAGACAGCCGTGTTTTTCAAAGCTGAATTACAAGGCTACTAAAATGGTTTCGGAACAGATACCCTTCTGGGCAAAACCATGATACTAAATATACTAACAAGTAAATATACTTGCCAGGGCCTCTAGAAGACAGACTGCTCCTAAACACCCAAGATCCTCTTCCACAGTTACATTTATAGCACTTATCAGACCCTTTTATCCAAAGTGATTTCTCCCTGGAGCACCTTGGTGTTAAGGCTCAGGAACCCAGTGGTGGTGCTGAAGGTAGGATTCGATTCCACAATCTCTTGTTCTAGAGGAAAGCATCCTACCCACTAGACAACCACCACCAGCACAGTTAACAGCAGACAAGCTTTTTCTGTATTGCCATCCTTCCAAAGGAGGCAAAGATCATATTTACTGTATTAAATGCTTGTCTTTCGAGAATCCCTACAGATCTGACCACCAGAATTTGAGCAGAGACAGCTGAGGGCGTGTGATTCTGTGTCTGACAGAGTGCTGTCCTGTCCCTGTTTACCCCCACTCTCCAAATCAGGAGCACAACAAAGGATGAAAGAGCCGCCCGCAGACGGAGCGCTGAAAGAGTGTCTTGCCGCTGGAGCGAGAGGCGCAGTGACGTACAGACAAAGAGGAAGAGAACGAGAGGGGGGGGACCGGGAGGATGCTGGGCGTCAGGGACCCTGGCGTCCTCAGAGCCTCTCTAAAGCGTCAGAGGAGAAACCAAACAGAAATGTGCCTTTAAATGCAAACCCCCTGCTGAACCGCTCGCTCGCTCCCTCCCCTCACCCCCCTCCGACCAGCCAATCAGAGGGCTGCTGTGCCAGCGAACGAGGGGGTCAGTCGAGGACGAGACTCGCTGTCAAACATGCATACAGAGCTCAGAGCACCGTTTCAGCCTGCTACTCGCCACCACCAAGGCCAGGCCACTGACAGGAATGAGCTTTTGAACCATTTTCATGATTTGGATATTCTGAAGCTGTTTGGTTTGTTTGTTTGTTTTTTTTTATTGAAGAAGTATTTGTGAAATGTGCACATCATTCATTCATAAGCTCTTCCATATATTTTAGTATAAAGGAAAAACCCAAAACAGAAAAAAAAAATGACATTTACATTTCATTTACGCATTTAGCAGACGCTCTTATTCAAAGCGACGTAGATCTGAGCTCAAGAACACGACTGTTCCTCAAACCTGTGGAAAGTCAACGTCCGTCATTCAACCAAGTTACTGCAAGCTAAGATACACCTAAACACCTAAACAACACCTAATAGGATAAATATTGGGATGTGATCTGGTTCCAATACCATTATTGGATGTTTTGGATCTAAAAATTGGATGTCTATTAATAAATGAAAAAAAAACCCCAAATATATATTTATATACATATATACATATAAATTCTTTAAAAATCAGACAATGTGATTTTCTGGATTTTTTTTTTCTCATTTTGTCTCTCATAGTTAAGGTATACCTATGGTGAAAATTATGGGCCTTTCTCATCTTTTTAAGTGGGAGAACTTGCACAATTGGTGGCTGACTAAATACTTTTTTGCCCCACTATATATATATAT
>JBBIGB010288477.1:0-13033 GCA_037577075.1 Alestopetersius hilgendorfi | reverse complement strand
GTCACAGGTTCGAATCCTACCTTCAGCACCACCACTGGGTCCCTTAACCCCAAGTTGCTCCAGGGAGAGACTGCCCCCTGTAGCTAGAGAATGAAAGTCGCTTTGGATAAAAGCGTCTGATAAATGCCGTAAATGTAAATGATTTTGTCCCATCCCTGACACGGCCATTCTAGAAGCTTTATTTTCTTTCTCTGAAACCAATTGAGAGTTTCCAACCTTCACTGTCGGTGTTTTTGGGGTGATATGCAATGCCTCCAAAGAGTTCAGTTTTGGTCTCATCTGACCAGACTGTATTCTCCCAGTATTTCACAAGCTTGTCTAAATGTTTTGACAAAAACTTTGAAGGGCATGGCAGTTGAGTTCATTACTTATTGTTGTTCTTTGAAACAATACTTTTTCCCTGTGTAATTACATTTTATTATGCATAACTTAATTTGTGGACTGCTGTGGTTTGATTTCTTTGCTTGTGTGGATTGGATGAATTTTTTACTGACATCTGGTGAGAATTTAATGTCAGTAGCACCTGTAGAAATATATTTACTTAGTAAATTGGTGACATTTTAAAAATTATTTTACCTACTGTATGTGATGATCAGATCATTTGGCCACGTAACGTATATACCTGAATATGGCATCCTAACTTGTTCAGTACATTTTGGGTACTGGAAGTTCCACACAAGAAAAACATGTTCTGGTTCAAATATTCAGGTAATATATTAAATCCTACTGATGTGTTAGCCATGTTTTAACATGCTGTGCAGTACACTTGAAAGTTATATATTAAGCTAACATTGGCACTGTAGGATTGCATGTTTAAACACATCACATCCAACCTTTTATGAGGAAACATGTTTAGATGATCCCACTGGAGCTTGAAAGAGACATTTAGGATACATTTTCCTCTTTACACTATAATACTGGGCCTTACTGAAGATACAATTCTCAAATGTGCTTTACAAACGACCCTACCACAGTATTTAGTTTTTCTGAGTAGTGCACCAGCAGAGCAGTAGTATTACAGTTAAATGTGCTTTTTGTTGGTTTTGCATTGTTTGTGTGTTTTCGTCTGTGCAGGACACTTTCACCTGTGCCTGTCTTGCTGTCGGCTCTGTCCTCCAACTGGTTGACAAGGTGATGACATCAGAGCTTCGGAACGGCTTCTGTGTGTCCAGGTAAATGTTCTGAAAGTCTAGTTCTGAGATAGCTAATGAATAATAGTTAAGGTGTTAAAAATAATGTTAAAATTGTTATTTAAGGCTTTGCTTCTCCAGTGCTGGTTTAGTAAACTATATGTTTCAATGTAATATAAAGTTTGTTAAATTTGGTTCATTGTGGTGATATATTTTTTTGGCAGGCCCCCAGGACATCATGCCCATACTGACCAGATGAACGGTTACTGCATGTTCAATAACCTGGCAGTGGCCGCACGCTATGCACAGAAGCACCATGGCACCCAGCGGTAAGTATGTCCAGTTGTCTTATACCTTTGTAATACAGGGTACTTTTCATTTGCTGTGGAAAGCTTTTTGTTTGTTGCAAGAGAACTGCATAAAAGTGGATATTTTGTGTTTCAGAGTTCTGATTGTGGACTGGGATGTACATCATGGTCAAGGAATCCAGTACATTTTCCAAGAGGATCCTAGGTATTTTCTTTATGTTTTGGCTTGCCCTGTGTTAAATATGACCTCTATTCATTGCCCTGTGTAAGTTAATTGCGGTGGTATCAAGACCAATACTTTCTGTATACTGTTACTATTACAATGACCATTTCTGAAGTTTCTCTGTTTGCCATTACAATGTCTACTCTGAGGTGAAGTTAATAGCTTTTTAAGCTTTATAGCTTCTCCCTATCTTTCTTTCGTTGCAGTGTTCTGTATTTCTCTGTGCACCGTTATGAAAATGGTTCGTACTGGCCACATCTACCGGAATCGGACAGCAGTGCTGTGGGTTTGGGAACAGGAGAAGGCTACAATATCAACTTGCCCTGGAACAAGGTTCACTTTGCCAAGCTTGATTTGAATAATGATTTTATTTTATAGCATTCACTTATCTATTGAAGGGCACCAGTGTAAATCCAGATTAAGTTTGATTGCACACTAAATTTGTGTATTGCATGCTTGGAGAGTACATTTGTTGTTCACACTAGTAGGCTATGATTTCACGTGAGTTCTGTGTGATTTAGACAGGGATGCAGGACGGAGACTACATTGCAGTGTTCCAGAGAGTTGTCCTGCCCATAGCCTATGAGGTACCAACTGCCCTCCACAAGCCACTCTTCTGGAGTCGTGCATTTGTGTTATACTGTCTTATTGTTGTACCTTGATCAAAAACTGGCAAAACTCATTTATTTATATGTATCTGTGGCTTTTTTCTGATTTCAGTTTCAGCCTCAGCTTGTCTTGGTGGCTGCAGGTTTTGATTCTGTGGTTGGTGACCCCAAGGTGTGTAATATTTAGCACGTGTATTTGGACTGTTTTATGTAAGTGCAATTGTAATGTAATGCTTTTTGCATATGTGTGTTCAGGGTGAGATGAGTGCCAGTCCCCAGTGTTTTTCTGTACTGACCCATATGCTGATGGGGTTGGCAGAGGGAAGAATAGTGCTTGCGCTGGAGGTAAGATACCAGAACCTTTGTCCACACCGTACTGTGATTGGATGAGTCAAGTTTGCAGTATTTATATGCCTTTGTACTGACTCTGGTTCTATAGCTGCATAACAGTAAGCCCCCGTTATTCGCGGGGTTTACGTTACACGAGCACCCACGTATAATGAAAAACCGCGTTGTTGTGTTTTGGTCAAAAACGGCCTCAAAATGCCTATTTTAATAGTGTAAACCCTAAATATGCCCCCAGATGTGCTCCCAGAACACTTTAATTTCATTTTAAACAGTTTAATACATTACCCTTAACGAAAATGTAAAGATAAACCCGAGGTTTAAATATGGAAAAGTCACGAACGAGAGAGATAGAGAGCAAGAGAGAGCGAGAGAAAGACGATCCGTGCACTCCAGAATGTGAGAGCAAGAGAGAGAGACGGAGAGAGAGAGAGAACGCGCGCGCACTCCGGATATGTCACGAACGAGAGACAGAGAGATAGAGTGCTAGAGAGAGAGAAAAAGGGAGAGAGCGAGACAGAGACGCGTGCTCCTGAAAAGTCATGAATGAGAGAGAGATACAGAGAGAGAGAGTGAGACACGCGCTCCGGAAAAGTCACGAACGAGAGAGAAAGAGAGAGCCCTACGGCCATGCACGGGGAGCCAGAAGAACTAAAATGAGTTTTAAAAAAACATATTGGCACGAAAAAACGTTAAAAAAAAAAAAATGGAGAGAATATTTGCGTGTTGTTTTGAATATTTCCACGTAAAACGATGAGTTTCGTTCTAAAAAAAAAATAAAAAAAACGCGTGTGACTGGATCCGCTAGTCCCGATCTGTGTAAACCTGGGGGTATATATTTGCACAAATGCACGCAGTAATGGATTAAATAAGTATTGGTACATAATAAATACTCTTGAACTTCTTATTGTTGCCATGCTCAGTCATATTCAAAACTTTGATATATATGGTTTCTGTTAGGGAGGCTATAATTTGGAGTCCACAGCAGAGGGTGCCTGTGCAAGTTTGAAGTCACTGCTAGGTGACCCATGTCCTTTCCTGACATCTCCAGGAGCCCCCAGTGAGAGGTAAGATGCCTATCCTTTGTCTTCCTATGTATAAACTTTATGTCTGACACCCTGTTTGATTTTGATTTGTTTGGCTTTGTCTGTTGCAGTGCTCTGATGTCAATTTCTAAAACTGTATCTGCTCTGTATCCATTTTGGACCTGTCTGCAGATACTGGGTAAGGTCCAAATAAAACAAATGTACACATTATCTTACTATTGTTACAAACTTACTTTTGTGTACTTTTAATATACAGTATACATGTTAATAAGTGGATACATTTGTATTCATGACCTCAGGTGCAGCAGTTGGTTAAGTTGAACATGTTATTCCTTTATGTATTTTGCAGAGGGTGGCCCTCTCTCTGTGGCAGAGCCCTTGCCCTCTGCTGTGTGTGAAATGAATGCAGAGCCCTCATCGCAAAGCACTGGTCTTGTGTACGACCAGCGCATGATGGAGCACCATAACATGTGGGACAGGTGAGAATATAGGCATTCACATGGTTATCATTCACCAAGAAAATACTTTTCCTTTTAAAATGTAATGATGTCATTTTTCTGTATGTCTAACTGTCTTGGGGTTGGGTGACATGGTGAAAATCAAGTTCACCAGAACAAATTATTCTGCCTTTGTGAAGAAATATCATTCTATTGCAAAGCTTAAACCTGTTGCTATCCATGTGCCTGCATTTATGTTTGTGTATGTGTATTAACCATCCAGGCATCACCCAGAGCTCCCTCAGAGAATCTCTCGGATCTTTTCTCGTCATAACGAGTTGGGGTTTGTGGCCCGCTGCCAACAGATACCAGCCCGTTTAGCCACTGAAAAGGAGCTTGCACTTTGTCATGGGTACACATTCAAATTGTATACATGAGGGGATTAAAAACAGACCATTTAGAAAACCTTCCCATCTTTCCAGTGTTCTGAACCATTTACTCTGAATGAAGTCACACGTTTCTCTCTCTCCAGCTTAGAGCACATAGCTACTATAAAGAGCACAGAGCACATGAAACCCAGAGACCTGTGCAGGCTGGGAGATGAATACAATTCCATCTACATTAGTAATGAGAGCTACAAGTGTGCATTGTTGGCAGCAGGGGGCTGCTTCAATGCAGTCCAAGCCATCCTCACAGGCCAGGTAAGCCTTTTTGCTGCGACTTAACTGACCAACATGAACAACATGCTTATGATATATAAAAAATATGTATGAATTTATATGAAAACAATTATATGTAATTTCAGCATTGTACATTTTATTACTACTTAAATGAAATAAAAATGTGACAAGTGATTCTCAGCTTTTCAATGGTAGTATTTGTGTAAACAACTTGTAAGCAGTGGGAAACAATGCAATGCAGTGCTGTGTCTAGTTCAACAGTCTGTTTAACACTGAAGATTTGCTGAGGAAAGCAGGAATCTGAAATGCCAGAAAGAGGTTACTTCTTTCTCAGAACTCGACTTTGTTTGTGTTGTTTTTTCTGGGCAGGTGAGGAATGGTGTGGCTATTGTTCGTCCCCCAGGACACCATGCCGAGAGAGATGTAGCATGCGGTTTCTGCTTCTTTAATACCGCTGCCCTGGCTGCCCGCTATGCCCAAAGCATTACCCACAATTCCTTGCGAGTTCTTATTGTTGACTGGGATGTACACCATGGCAATGGAACCCAACATATCTTTGAGGAGGATGACAGGTGTTAATAAAAATCCGGACACTACTTTTAAAAACCAAATTGCTTGATGTACTTGCTTGATGTTGATTGACAAATATAGTGAATACTAGTAGGTAGATGAGGTTGTGAATTAGTGTTTGCAGACTCGGGTCCCAGAGAGTGGTAAGATTACAACATTCAGGGTCGGTTTCCCAGACAGGGATTAAGCCTAGTCTTGGACTACCCTTTCCTTTTCAATGGAAAATCTCCATTCACAGAACTACTAAATCCATTTCCATGGGTCCCATAGTGTTTTCTTGTTTTCAGTATGAATAGAAATTATTTCTCTGCTGATTCAACTGGAATATGAACAGCTGAGAAAGATCAGACATGTGTAGCTGGTATAACACTCTACTGAGATGAACTGGAGTTTGAAAATCCTGTAATTCTCTCTTCCTACAGTGTTCTGTACATCTCTCTTCATCGCTATGAAGATGGTACATTCTTCCCCTCCTCAGAGGATGCTAATTATGATAAGGTTGGACAAGGCAGGGGTGCAGGCTATAATGTCAACATCCCCTGGAATGGAGGAAAGATGGGGGATCCAGAATATCTGGCAGCTTTCCACAATGTGGTTATGCCTATAGCACGTGAGGTAATCTTGAACAATCACTCTCCACTTACAGTGATATTTTGTTCTGTTTTGTTGTAATCCACATGAACAATGTTCTGATATTTAATCGTGCTCTTGTTGCTCTGGTTCAGTTTGCCCCAGAGTTGGTACTGGTGTCAGCAGGGTTTGATGCAGCACGGGGTGACCCATTAGGTGGGTACCAGGTGACTCCAGAGGGCTATGCCCACCTAACCCACCAACTGCTGAGTCTTGCTGCAGGACGAGTTTTGGTCATCCTGGAGGTTTGTATCACTATCTTACTTCCCTAATTAAAAGCTAATTAAAGCAGCTCTTAGTCCTTGAATCTAATACTTTTTTTGTCCAATGGTTAATTGAACAATTTACAGAAGCGCTATTCTCTGTTCCTGGTATCTAAGTCTGGTTTTCTCTTAATGTAGTGTTTCTGATTATTCTGTTTTTTTTTTCTTTTTTCAATGGAGTTTGTACTGAAGGGATTAACTGTTGCCTTATTACAGCTAATTGCTAAATTAAGTCAGAGAACTGTGCAGTGACCATGACCTGTCTCCATAAAACACATATATGGGCACTTTTTGACTTTGTGAGCACATTAACTCAAAGATACATTGTACATATACTCCTCCTTTCATCCATAGGGAGGTTATAACCTCACCTCCATCTCAGAATCCATGGCCATGTGTACTAGCATGCTTCTAGGAGATGCACCCCCGATGCTGCCTCCTCTGCCCCCTCCACTTTCCAGCGCTGCCATTACCATTAACCATGTTCTGGAAGCACACTCCCCTTACTGGAGGTCCCTCAGAATACAAAGTAAGGCTGTGTCCATTTCTCTCACACACATGGTATCTAGTCTCAAGACTTTTCACATATTTTAATTAACATGCATAGATGCAAAAGTAGTCTTTTACATAGTATTTGTTGATTAATATTTGTACATAAATGAAAAAAAGCAAATATAACTCATTGTTTTCTATTTTTATTTTACTATTAGTTCCAAAGTCTCTACGTTTGTCTTTGCCTTCTCCTCAAACCAAGAACAAACGAAGATCAGTAGGGAAAGGCAAAAAATCTCCACGTCAAGTCACTCCTGCACCAAGTCCTAGCCAGCAGCAGCAGCAATATTCTCTAGAGACCTCACCAGCATCACCCTGTACTGCCCAGGAGGACTCGGGCCTGGACGAGCTCACTCAGGGCTTGCTCTCCCTGGACCTCAGCTCATCTACCTCAAGTAATTCCAGCCCAAACTCCATCCCTGTCGGAGGAGCAAGACCCAAAGTAAAGCCTAGCCCACAGAGGAATCTCATTGCAGTACAGGAAGTGTCACCTGTGAAAGTAATGGATAAAAGCACAGAGGAACCTGATGTAAAAGCTGAGTCCACACCCATCAAAGAGGAGAAACAGGTAGACATGGTCTTTTTGTAAATGTGGAACCACACCTTATACAACTTATACCTTTTATTATCAAGCATTTTTTGAGTTGAAATCACATTTTGGCACTAAAGAATATTGACGCATATTGCCCCCTCAAATAAAATGTTACATTTTTTTTTAAATACTAACACATTACAAGTTTGGCCTGTAGCTGTGAAGCTGTGTACAAGCTGTTGATGTCAAAAAGATTTTTTCCCATGGATGACTGAATTACTGCCACTGTAGTAGCTTATAGTGTGTTTAACCTTTAATAATTAAACTATTTCAGTGTTTTATCAGTTCAAATCCTGAAACATAGATTTCACACATTTCACATGTATATTAAGAATGTAGATTTACTTTTTTAATAAAATCATGAGTTTTAATTGTATTTCTTCCAGTCAGTTCCAGAAGCAGAAGCAGATACTGTTGCCATGGGTGACCAAGAAAGCAATGTACTGGAAGGAGCATGTGGTTACATGAAAAAATCCATCTTTGAGATTGTCTGTGGCTCTGTGGATATGGGTGGGGTATGTCTCTCTCTCTCTGTCTATCTCTTTCTTTCTTTCTCTCTCTCTCTCTCTCTGTCTCTCTGTATATCAAAAATGTGGTCCTTTACAAACTGTGGATGCTGTGTGATGAACTTTGAGATTCACTTCACTTAAAGTCATTGTAGCAAAAGTCTATCCTCACATTACTGAATACAGCTGATGGAATGTGGCACTGGGTAATAAGAGAACTTTGATAAACAACCAGCATCCTGCTGACTGTGCATGCTGGGTGAATCGCAAAACTCAAAAACAATTGTTAGTGGGTGCAGCTAGGGGGAGGTTCTGTTTTTTTCACACTTTCCAAACACTCCAGAACAATTGTTGAGGGACACAGGGGATTTCAGTTTTTTCAGACTATATGGTGAATGCTTCACAAAGTCAGAACATTTGTTAAAAGAGACTTGTTGAGAGTGCTGTTCATACACAAATCAGGTTTACTTGCTCATTTTCTGCTGACATGAATGACTGACATTCACATTTGCTCCTGAACGCCTTTCAAAATGGTATATATGGAAGGGGATATCTCACAGATAGCTGAGGACACAAAGGTGTTAGCCTAGAGGTTTACTGAGCATTTGGAACAATCAGGATGGATGTAAGTTCATTGTTTCATTTGTTATTTTCTGATTGAACAGATAATAGATTATTTTCTTTCTGTGACACCACTAAAATTAAACAGAGCTGTGGAAGGTTATTTGATTTGTTGGTACGTTAATTACAACAGATATCAGTATCAAATTAGTGTTATAAGTTTATATGACGTTACAGTTCCGATTCCGATTCCGATTCCGATTTGTTATTTGGGATTACCTAAAATGTGTAAGCTGGAAGTTCATTAAGTCGTGGTCAAAATGGTCCACAAATTAAAACAAATGGTCACAGTGATAATATTTAGGTTGGGATTTTGGACTCCCATGTGATCTTGAGGCCTTGATCATATTTTATAACTAATGAATTTGTACCTCCAGCATTTAAAAATACACTTTTCAATAAGCTTTCTAAATATGCATACAATGGCAGTGAAAAACAAAAAAACACAGGCACTGTTACTATCATGACTGGAGTAGCTTATTTTCAAGATGTTGCTTAACAGTTAAACTTTCATGTCCCTAAACCTTAATGATAAGGATGTATCTACTGGAGGATTTGTACTTGTATAGAAACTTTCTGAATTGAGGAAGATTGTAATGCATGTATACTACATTTAGATAAGCCAGACTAGCACCTGTTTTGTCCTCGGTATATTGGTAAGAACTGATATTTCATCATATGAATTCTCTTTTAGGACACAATGTACGTAGTGGATCCGCTGGCATGGTGCCCACACCTGGACTCAGTTCGGCCAGTGCCAGCAGGGGGAGTTGATGTGTTCCGGCCATGCGAAGAGTGTGGGGCTGACACAGAGAACTGGATCTGTCTCTGCTGTTACAAGGTATTCAGCATGGTGACGTCGTATGAGATTGCTCACATGAATTGCTAACACCCCTAGCTTGTATACAGTGAGGAACATACGTATATGAACACCCTACGAGTTCTCCCACTTAGAAATCATGGAGGGGTCTGAAATTCACATTGTAGGTGCATTCCCACTGTGAGACAGAATGTAAAAGAAAACAGGAAATCACATTGTATGGTTTGTAAAGAATTTTTTTGTATTGCACTGCTGCACATAAGTATTTGAACACCTGGGAATCAGCAAGAATTCTGGCTCTCAAAGACCTTTTACTCTGCCTTTAAGATGTCCATCTCTACTCCACTTCATAATCCTAATTAGTAGCACCTGCCTGAGTTCTTTAAAGACACCTGTCCACCCCCACAGTCAGTCAGACTCCAACTACTACCATGGGCAAGACCAAAGAGCTGTTCCAGAGACACCAGAGACAAAATTGTGGACCTCCACAAGGCTGGAAAGTGCTACGGGGCAATTGCCAAGCAGCTTGGTGAAGATAGATCAACTGTTAAAGCAATTGTCAGAAAATGGAAGAGGCTAAAGATGCCTTCTTTCCGTCTTCTTCGGACTGGGGCTCCATGCAAGATCTCACCTCGTGGGTTATCACTGATGATAAGAAAGGTGAGGACTCAGCCCAGAACTACATGGGAGGAGCTGGTCAATGACGTGAAGAGAGCTGGAACCACAGTTTCAAAGGTCACTGTCGGTAGAACACGTGGTTTTAAATCACGTGTGGCATGGAAGGTTCCTCTGCTCAAGTAATCACATGTACAGGTCCATCTGAAGTTTGCCAGTGACCATCTGGATGATCCAGAGGAGGCATGGTAGAAAGTCATTTGGTCAGATGAGACAAAAATACAACTTTTTGGCCTAAACGCATACATCGAAAACCATCCCTACTGTGAAGCATGTGGGTGGAAACATGCTTTGGGGTGCTTTTCTGCGAAGGGGACAGGACGACTGCACTGTATTAAGGAGAGGATGAATGGGGCCATGTATTGTGAGATTTTGAGCAACTACCTCCTTCCCTCAGTCAGAGCACTGAAGAGGGTCGTGGCTGGGTCTTCCAACATGACAATGACTCGAAGCACACAGCCAGGATAACCAAGGAGTGACTCCGTAAGAAGCATTCTGGAGTGGCCTAGCCAGTCTCCAGACCTAAATCCAATCCAAAATCTTTGGAGGAGCTGAAACTCTGTTGCTCAGCACCAGCCCTGGAACCTGACAGATCTAGAGGAGATCTGTGTGGAGGAGTCGCCAAAATCCCTGTTGCACTGTGTGCAAACCTGGTCAAGAACTACAGGAAACGTTTGACCTCTGTAATTGCAAACAAAGGCTTCTCAGGTGTTCAAATACTTATGTGCAGCAGTGCAATACAAATAAATTCTTTACAAATCATATAATGTGATTTCCTGATTTTTATAAAAACAAAATTGCATTCTCTCTCTCACAGTGGGAATGCACCTACAATATGAATTTTAGACCCCTCTATGATTTCTAAGTGGTTGAACTTGCAAAATCGCGGGGTTTTCAAATACTTACATTCCTCACTGTATACTATCCTGTGTTATACTGAAGCTAAAGGCTTTTGGGTTTTGTATGTGTTTATTAAGCATAGAAAATGTACAGATTACATCTGGTAATAGTTTCTCTATATCAAGCAATGACAATTTTGCATCATTCTTTGAATGATTTAAGTGCCGTTAAGAACAGAACAGAGGTTGATTTTGTGTCTGTTTTGTCTGGCATATGAGCAGGTGTTATGCGGGCGCTTCGTAAATGAGCACATGGTGACCCATGGCCAGGTTTCCGGTCATCCTCTTGTTCTCAGCTTTGCTGACCTGTCCGTCTGGTGCTACTCCTGCGAGTCATACATCCACAACAAGGTGGGTTCAGCATTAATATGCATGAATTATAATAGCTGCTGCTTCAGCTGTATGTTACTGTTAACTTTTTGTCCTCAACAAGCCTGTAAGCATTCTCTATCCTTTGTACATGTGTTTATATGTAGGTGCTGTACGAAATCAAGAATGCTGCACATCTTGCCAAATTCGGGGAGGAAATGCCCCCCATCAACTAAACCAGCAGAAAAACATTCATAGGAAGGCACTGAAATGAGATGGGTCACAGTGTGTGTACGTGCACTTGTGTACGTACTCACTCATGTGAGGAAGTGATGTGTAACACAGAACCATGTGTGTGAGAAACCATTTGTCTTCCTTCCCAAACTCTTGTCACCATCCTTTTCCTCTCAGCAGGAGACCCACACTTATTCAGAGTTGTGTGCGTGCGCGCGTGTGTGTGTTTGGGCATATGCATGCATAAGAAAGAGATCACACTTTTCTCCTGGCACATGCAGTGTGTGATGATCTTTGACAAAACTGATGTCATTTGCCAAGCTGGATAGCATTTTCACAAACTAGTTTCATGTCACAAATCCTCCTAAATATGTTTTATTTTCTTTACCATCTTTACTGCACAAAAAAACTAACTTTTCTGATACTTATGAAAAACAACCTCAAGTAGTTTGAATATAAGCTCAGATGGTGCTACGAACATCAGAGCAAACACCAGCCAAACATTCAAACATTCTTAATGCATGCAGTTCTTCATACGATATAACACCGGATGTCTGTTGCTGTTTGAAAACTGAAGGTGTATTTACATGTTCACCAAAACCATAAAGGTAGTAGGATATCCAGCACTGAGCACTCAACCTGACTAAAGCAATAAATAGTGCAATATTTCCTTAAACAAACGGTAGTTCGGTTAAGCTTTTTGAATTTGTGTTTTTTTAATCTTTTTAAATATATTTCTTTTGTATCTGTTATGGGCTCTTAACATCATTGTAACCTATGATTTTGTAAACTTTGGTATCCAATACATTTTAAATATGAAAGTTTTCTCTTTACCCTTATTGTTATTGTATGTAACTGTTCATAATTGTGAAGAAACATCCAGTGTTTGTTGTTCTGTGTTTGTTGGTGGTTTTGTATGGTTAAGATAAAAAAAAATACAAAGAATACTTTGTAATTATGCGTAAGTTATTATATGGGTATATGTGGCCTTTCAGACTGGTTATCACTAAATTGGAGCCTGGTGCACATACATGCATGCATACATGCGTACATGGTTTCACACCATAGTGTGAAAAGGTGGCACCATGCTACTCATGCTACTGTCTTCTGCATGCTGATATTCAGCAGACGAATCATTTACACACATACATCATTTCCTCAAACCTTGTAGTTGGTGGCCTGGTGGAGTTGCCCCTGTGATTGTAAAGTTGTGAGTTGGCATCCCAGGATTTCCAGTGGCACTACTGAGGTACAAATACTGTCCCCACACACTGCTCCCTGGGCACTGCATTCACTTGGTGAATGGGTTCAATGCTGAGAATTTTACACAGTCTACTCCAGCGTTTCTCAAACTTATTTGTCCTGGGGACCGGTCATGTCAGGCTTTGGGGCTGAAGGGCCCGGGACATCATCAACCCCCCCACCCCCACCCCCAAGGCCCCGATCACGACAACCACCACCCTGCGGAGGCCTATCCGCATAGATAGATAGATATTATTATTATTGTTATTTCGAGTAAATGGGTGATGCTTTTTTGCCTCTGGCTCACCCTGTAAGTCGGCATCATTTGATGGACGCTTCCGAA
>JBBIGB010288422.1:0-13043 GCA_037577075.1 Alestopetersius hilgendorfi | reverse complement strand
TAACCATTTATTAAAAATGTTACAAAAAACCACATGCTTTCAAAGGGTGTCCTAATTTTTTCACATGACTGTAAATAGTTTTGTATTTAAATGATGAAGAAAAAAGTGAGTACATGGTCTTCTTCAAACAGCAATGATGTGTAAATTACAGATTAATTAGAAATAATAGAAAAATTAGATACCTATCATAAAGTAGACTGATATGACTTTGGTAGTAAAACAGTCCCTGAGTATAACTGTCCCTGCATAGCAGTCCCTGAGTATAGCTGTCCCTGCATATAGCAGTCCCTGAGTATAGCTGTCCCTGTATATAGCAGTCCCTGAGTATAGCTGTCCCTAGTTACACTTTGACAAGACTATGACAGTTTGTAAATGCCACCTGTAGTTGTGTCCAATAAGCACTGGCAACTTAACCAGCCTTCACAGCAATTACTGTTATTTGATGTAATTTAAATTATATCAAGGACACCACATGTTTTGTTCTTCATCTGAAAGACATATTCAGTGTACAGACATACAGTAATATACCAAATGCTGTGTGTTTGCATTAGCTGTTATGTCTAATATGCTACAGAATTACAGTAAAAATACTGTAAAATATACAGCACAATACTGTATGCTTGCAAATTTTGTACAATGATTACAATGAATTTATAAATTAACAAAGTAAAGTAACGTAAAGTGGCCTCTTATTGTCATGCATTAACGCACCATAGCACAGCATAGCCCACACTAGAAAATGTGAAATTCTTTCTCTGCATTTAACAGAGAAACCACCATTGAGGGGAACCAGTGCGTGGGGACAGTATCTTGCTCAAGGGGACCTCAGTGATGGTGCTAGCAGTGCTGGGATTTTATCCACAACCTTCTGATTGCAGGGGCAACACCTTAACCACTAGTCCAGCAGCTGCCCCATAATAAACATACACAAGTTTAAAGGGGTTAATTCAACATTGTACACTACAGTAAACCCCCAGTTTTACGCAGATCAGTCGCAGATTCAGCCACATGCAGATTTTTTTTGAGAATCTCCACAACAGTGCGGAAACTGCAAATATCCTCTGCCTTTTTTTCTTTTTCGTGGCAATAAATATATTTTTTCCTTGATGTTTTCACACAAGGGGACTGGAAGCACTTTTTTTTTAAGCGTGATTTCTCCATGGTGCAAGCACTCAGACACTTCAAACTCCATAGTTCGAGTGATCTCCAGGAGACCTTTCCAACGAGCCCTCATATGTATTATTAGCCCGAGTAAATCAGGGGTTATTCTCTAAAAACCGTTCACCTCGCCACGGTGTCCCAGACTTTTGACTGGTATTGTATAGAGATGCGCGATCCAATATTCTGTATCAGTATCGGCCCGATCCTGACCTAAATTACTGGTTGGGAAATTGGGAAGGTATAAAAAACATAATGTGATCCGTTAAAAAATATTGAAAATAATTACAGCACACATAATGTGATTTGCGACTTGCATAACAGGAGAAGATGCATCAGGTGATAAGAGTTTCTGTTGTGTGTGAGACTTGCCAACATGTCAGCAGTTTGGAGTTACTTCAGACTCAAAGAAGAAAAAGCCAAGACTGCTGAATGTATTGGGACACCTCACCCCCCACGAAACGTGCTCGTGGCTTTTCTATGCGGGGCAACCACCAATGTCCGTGAAATTTCACAACTTTGCATCTCCCTATCTTCACAACTTTGCGAGCCCTATCTAACTGTGAATGTTCACATTTATATTCACAATAATATTTTTCATATTTAATATTTAGATTTAAGATCATTTAAGGCTAATCCTCCATGCTAGTGAGGGCATATCACAGCATTTGTAAAAGTGAAGCATTTAGATGTAGAGCGCAACATTTAGTTGTTTAGGGGTTTTTTTGAAAATTGTGTGAAAATTGCACTAAATGGTGAACAAATTACATCTCTAAATTTTACAAACTGCACTCCACAGGGCACATCATACTATACCATGTTCTCTGTGCAATGTTTCTGCCTTATTATATCACAGTTATAATTTTTGTATTTGTGTGAAAATATACAAAATGTATGTGGACATTTATTGAAAGCATTATTTTTTGTTTTCTGTTTACAAAAAAACTCAGATATGCAAATTTACAATATCTGTATCCGTATTGGACATAAAAAAGTGGTATTGTGTACTACTGGAAATAGCAATGGCTTGTTTGTTTTTATCTAAGAAGGATCTCAAGCTCTAGGCCATTGCTACTGTCCCCCAACTCCTTTATGAGCACAGGGAAACCCCTTAACCCCTTCAGGACTTCAGCCATTAGCAAACCTAGCAAAGCATGCCAAGCTTTTTACAGCATGCAGCAGCTCCCCCTTCAAAATGTTCTTTTTCTCTATCACAGACTAGCTGAGGCTTCAGCTACCTGCGGACGAAATATGTTTCTATGGTAACAATCTCCTCTCTGACGGCTCTCTCTGAGTCATACTTTTTGTCTAAATTCCATAGACTCCTGCTTATCGGCTGTTGTATCAATCTTAGGGTGCTTAAGTGCATGCTTGGCTTATGTGTGTGTGTGTACCGCTGTAATAGGGTTCACTACCATTGCAGCTGAAGTCATTTTACGTGAAACACATGAAATGTTCACCTGTTGCTTTTAAATGAGAGAAATGGACAAGCAAATGGATGGGGTTCAGAGAACAGCACTAGTAGATACGTTTATGAAGCATGGCAAGTTCAAATAGCCTTTCTATTTTTGGTAAGAATCTGAACATGCAATGGGGTGAAATTACCAACCAAATCTGCTTTTCCCTGGTTCAGTGGCTAAAATGTGCAGGTAAATGCCGAACCTGTCTCAGGTGTATTGATGTAGTAGTAGGATAGTAGTTATTTATTTTAAAATCTCCCCAAACCAATCCATGACCAGGTTTCTATTTTTTCTCCAAATATTTGTGATTCTTTTTAATAAAACCCTAGTCTGACTTCTGACATATTTACACCATCAAAATAAACTGTGTAAATAAAAGTGAAACCACTGAAGACCCTTCACTGAGAACCATTTTTGCACAATTTGGGAGGATGTTGATAATATGTTCTCTGCAGTACAGACAATGTCAAGACATTGAGCTGCTGTGTTAATGTAACTGACTGGATACATACGTCGAGGGTGCACTGTTGATACAAAAGGCAAGTATAAGTGTGCAAGTATGAGGGCTGTATAAGAATAAATCCCAAAATTAACTGATTAATAACAAATTTCATGCTCTTTTGTACGCTCTTTAGAAAGTGCACTTTGAATGAGAGAAAAATGTTTTAGTTCCCTAAAGCAGTGGTCCCCAACCCCCGGGCCGCGGACCGGTACCGGGCCCTGGGTCATATGGTACCGGTCCGTGGGCTGCACAGAAGAAAAAAAAACTTACAGTATTTCCGTTTTATTTACTATCAGAGTCTAAACGATGTTTTATTTTGAAAAATGACCGGGATCCTTAGTCTATGACTCACTCTTGTTAATAAAGCTGCTAGTACACATTGGATTTACATTTATCATTATATTTTAAAGATACCCCATTATTATATTTTTAATATATCCCCATTTTATGCGTATCATTTATTTGTATAAATACGTATACGTATATTTATCTGCCGTTCCATAAAGGCTGGGCCGTGAAAATAGTTTCAGATATTAAACCGGTCCGTGACCAAATGAAGGCTGGGGACCACTGCCCTAAAGAATCAGGTTTGTTCATGAGGTGTGTGATCAACCTTTTAAAGGTATAAAGAACCTTTACATAATGTTCTATACCAGTTTAGGGCATCTTCCAAGAATCTTTGAAAAATGTGGAGGTTCTTTAAGGTTAAGAAAGATTCTTCACACTAACACACCTCACAACCACTAAAAGGGTCTTTAGGGAACCAGAAATGGTTCATCTTTGACATGACTCTGAGACCCCATTCTGGCACCCTTATCTTTATCGCATTTTTCCTGCCAACAAACTTTACAGCAAAAAAATCTGAACTGAATTGAATTCCTTATATATGTGGTGGAAAGCTTAATACTACTGGCCCCCAATGGCCATCGGTTGTGTAACTGAATGAGATAATACTGGAATTCACTAAGAATTCATCATTAAGCTGAGCATCAAATAGGCATCAAATTATTAATAACAGCAACAAAGAATTCAAAGCGTAAACATATCTGGTATGCCAGTGTATAATTTATTTGTGCTCTGTAGAATTCATAAGTAATACAGTTCATACCAGTGTAGTAGAAGCTCCACCACGCTGTGCCTGAAATAAAATATTGAGCTTGACCTGTGCTGGGTTCACACATCTTCACCACGTCACTGTAACACTGAGTCAAATTATGAAGATGCTTGTTTCCTGCAATCACAATAACTTCTTCCACATGTACTTAGGTCATCTCCTCGGGAGCACACCTCGTGCTGAAAGGCCATGTTTATGGGCCATCATTTGGAGGTTATTGGACTTAAGAGGTTTTTGCTTTATTTCACAGTTGCTTAGCAACAGACTGATTTCTTGAAAGTGCAGAAGGGAAGGCACAAATATAAAAATTCTTAAGAGCTGTTCATCCTCATTTCATATCAGCTTCTCCACTGCAAGCGAGCCTGAAACCTGGACTGGTTTCATATTACAAGTGAAAACATCAAATAAGGAATAAAGTTGCTGTCAATTTTACACACACAGATGATCAGCTTATATACATGTACACTGAGTATAAGTAAATGCTGTATAGTGTGTGAAGCCTGTAAGACTGTAGAGGCAAGGAACACAGACCTTGTGTGAGAATCATCAAGAACTTTAACACACTGAGCTGAGACATCCCTTCTCGTGTACAATATGCATATTTTAATAGCTTCATATACTTTTTGTGTGTGTGTTTATTTAAGTTAAAAACTGCATTTAAAATCCAGCGGTTTGTGGTCTCAAATGCAGAGCAAAATGAAAAACCGAAACTAAATGGGTTTAGGATGTGATTTATTTATTAATGTACTCAAGTAAGGCTTGAAATATTTATGCACTTGCCGTATGTTCTTGTGTGAGAATTAACACTTTTAAACCAACTCTTTGCCTCGCCTTCCCCTGCTCTGCTGATTCTCCTCTCTAAACCTCCCAGTCAGTTTCGCCATCAATGGTAGTCATCCTGTATTCATACTGCTTCAAAAGTGCCAACATGATTATCTCCAAAATATTAAAAATACCCAGATGATCTTCTACATTCACAAAATATTCTATGCAGCCGAGATTTTTCATGATATACTGCATCCAGTGATGCAACATGAAAAGGTTGCTAGCAACTTTTGCTGGAGGGCTTAGTAAATAAAGCAAGTCTTGGGATCTGATGTTGGTGGTTTCGCTCCCTGATAGCAATTGTAGCGTACTATATACTAGGGCTGCACGATATTAGGAAAACATGCGATATGCGATAATGTTGTTGAGTGTTGTGATGGCGATATCACATGTGATAAATAAAAACTTAGCCTTTATAGTGTTCATGTTTTTGTGCTTTGGATTTGCTGGTAACATAGACTCCAGACGCTGACTAGTCTATGCAGAAAACAAATGAAATGCAATATTTTATAATCTTAAATAAATGTAAACATAATTTAAAATGTAGTAAATTCTTAGCCAGAAAAAATAGCAAAAGGAAGAATCTATAACAGCAGCAGAGAAGAGGAAGAAACTGCCCAGTGATTTTTTTGCCCTCTTCTCTGTGGCACTGGGTGAAGAGTTTTGGAAAAACACCATTTATTGCAGTTCAGTCAGTCTTTCGCGATATGGATATTGTGCATGTTGATATCGCGGTGACGGTAAATTTGCGATATATTGTGCAGCCCTACTGGATACTATTCTGCATGCTTACATGAGATAAAGCAGAAGAAACGTATTCAGTACACAGTAGACTGTTTAATCAGGTCTGGTGTTTGGTATGTTGGGTCTATGTTATTTTTTATGCTGAGCTATGAGCCCTAAAAATAGCATTTTATTCCATTGTGTCCCAAGAAATATTATACTAAAAATTAAATACTTATGTTGTTTTTGTGAAATTAAAGTATTCTCAAACCAAATTTTAGCTCAAAATTTTGTTTTGTCTTTCCGTTTTTGTATTTCTTGTTTTGCTCTAGTTTTAGTTATTGCTTTTGTTTGTTACTCTCCTTCATTCAACATTTTGTTTTAAGTAACAATAGACTCAGGCTTGCACTTACACTGGACAAAAGAATTGGGCCACTATTACACCAACAGGGACTTTAATGACATTGCATTCAAATACATGGAGCCCATTTTCTGCTGTACATTCATTCATGAGGACTTTGTGTTCAAACTCTGAAAGGGCTGTGCGGTGTTAGATTTCACTTGTAAACTAAACAACCATTTGAATGACTGAATGTATGAGAATCACAGTAACTTCCACCACAACCACTTAGTCCTCCCTCTCAGTACTTGATCATTTGATCCATAAATGGTAACATATTTCTCCCATATAAAGCTCACTTTCTCCGCCCTCCTCTTTTTGAATGACTCTCTGCTGCACTTCTCTACCGCATCTCTCTCCACCTACAGCCTCAAAAAAGACCAATGAAGGCACGTTGCTGGCACAGCATTATTGAACACATCGATTCCTTAATGTTGCTGCACAAGAACAATGCTCTGTGTGAACAGACCAGTATATCTGATAATAAAAAAGAGCAAACACCTGATCTGATTAAGGCAAAGATTAAATATGATCACCTGTCAATCATTTTATCATTTCTCTCATACCATCTCTTCCAGGATTGTTTATGTTAGGGCTGTATACACTTCCAGGCCACTTTAGCAGAATCCCATCAGAAAGCTCCACCCTGAAAGTGTACAGAAACTGTAGCCCAGCTTTTGATGCAATATACACTCCCACAAACAACACACACAAACACACACACTACCATACCACAATTAAAGAAGTGTCACTGCTGTTTAATATTTCTAAGTAAAGATGGATGGGTTTATGAATGTGGTATTGTAGGCATTGGTGGGCTGAACAGACATCCCCTTCTGGAAGTTATGATTCACTTAGACTGCGCATAGGAAAAGGAAAAGCGCCTGGTAAGTTTTTCTCTCCCTCTCTGAAGGTTAAAGCTAGCTGAATATCACAAGTTCAGCATCTTTCTCACTATAAATACCTGTAAGGAGGCTTAGCAGCTAGGCCTATTGATTCCAGAGAAATGAAAGCGCCTCTTCAGAGCATGCAACAGTCCGCATAAGCCTGGAAACAACTTAATCTTGATGATAACAACAGCAACAACATAACAACAAAAACAATAATAATAATAATACATTAACTAATCACGTGGTTCATAAAACTACCTGCATAATAGAACAGCAGTGGGGAGCTTCAGGAGAATATCATACTGATCATGTTAGACCAACCAATTCTGTGAAAATCATTGAAATTCTGTGAGGATAATAAAACATATAATATTGTTCTGCAGTCACTGAAAACTGGTTTACTTCGATGTTTATTGAATTTTGTCATCATGGAATATGTTTGTGCATGTATTCTTTGAAAAATAGTAAACAAAGACAGACAGACAGACAGACAGACAGACAGATAGATAGATAGATAGATAGATAGATAGATAGATAGATAGATAGATAGATAGATAGATAGATAGATAGATAGATATTATCTCAAAGAGTAAGTTAAAAAATGTGTAAACTTTATTTACTCTGCATGTGTTGCAAATTAGGAGTCTACATGGTTTATTTCAATACTTGCTAAAACAGGCTTTTGGGCAGAGATATTTTGTATAATAGCATAGAAAAAACTCCAAATGATCTTTACAACTACACCAACATTAGTATAATAAACTCTTAATGAACTGTTAATTATTCCTTGGCAGTTGTGGGACAGCCTGTTCACTGCTGCTCTGATCACACTCTGAAAGGTCATAGCTGTATTAGGTAAGGGACATGGCCGACAGGTTTATTCATCCCGCCATGCCATGTTCTGTGCACAGCTGACACACTGCGTTACACATCTGCTTTGGCAGAAGGAGTCTCCTGCCTACTCCTGTCCCTTACCAATTCAGCTAAAGTACTGATTGGAGTCCAGCACATATTTACAAGGAAAAACTGCATTTAAACTCTTTACTTGTTCATTTTTTATGTGTTCAGTCACTGTCAGCCATACTGCATGGGGTTGTGTAAAAGATCTCTTTATACAATTCCAATTCATTTCAACTGTATGTGCAGTTGAACAAATGAAACTCTGTACTGGGGATTAGAGATTAGAAACGGGTAATTATGTCCCATACAGTTCACTGTGTGTCCAAATCAATTATGTCACTTTCTTTAGTGTGTACAGAGTAGAAGGTCAATTATATTTTCACGCTTGACTTTACTATTACATGCTAGGAGTCACATACTTGAAATCTCCATTTATATTTTTTTAGTGGCAGCTCCAGAGACATTGACACAGTAGCTGGTTTGTGTTTGGTTTGGCTCAAAAAATCAACACTTCATGTGAAATGGGGGTGGGAGCATCTCACTGCCTGGATTGGCTCCTCACACCATGGCACAAATTACATTACTTCTTCACAGTGAAGCTGTACTTCAGAGATAAGCACACCAATAAGGCCTTAAAATGATTGATTCATTTCATAAATCAGACTCAGACAGACAGTAATTAATTTAGTTAACCGTCATAATTTTTCATGGGAGTAACAAATGGTTCACTGACGGTACAATCAACGGTTTAATAGTGAATAGAAAACATTACAGATTCTGACATTTTAGACCCTTGATTACAGATTACTGATCTATATAAATGATGTAAAGTCTTGAATTATGTGTAAAGTGACCATTCTGTCACACATGTGAACAGCATGAAATAATTAATCTAGTGAAGTAGCAGGCAGCCAGGAACACAGCACCCGGGGAGCAGTGTGTGGGGACGGCATCTTGCTCAAGGGTACCTCAGAGGTGCCACTAGTAGTCTTGAGAATCGAAACCATGACTTTCTGATCGCAGGGGAAACACTCTAACCACTAGGTCACCAGCTGCCTCAAAAATACGGAACGCTTCATGATGTCGTCCATTGTGTGGTGCAGATACATAAAATGTTAGCAGTTACAAATCAAAGGAAGCAACAATCTGCTTACTTATATGGGTGTATAGCTGATGTGTGGCATGGAAAGTGTGTGTTTGGGGGTAGGTCTACATGGAAAGAATGCATGTGTTTTGTCTACATGCCCCAGTAAGGAAGCTTGCCTATGTGTGTGTCTGTGTTTACATGCTCTAGTAAAAAAATTATTTGTGAAAAATAAAGAAAGCTGAATATCCGTTCCGTTGATCTGAAATTCTCCTGGGAATGAGGAATGTGCCCTGTTCTAGATCTAGAGTACTTCACTGATGAAACAGAGCGAATCTGGTGTAACGTTTTAACAAGGGGATCACCTTTCATTACTGGCTGTCACAGCAGGCTTAGAAAAATCTACCTGACTGAAGGGTAAAAGCTAAAGTAAAGGCACCCAAGGCTGCTCATGCTCTGCAAAAGTTATTATGGGTTGAGAAAATGCAAGCGTATCATTTCTAACTGAATATAACATAATGGAACTGAAGTACTTACATGCTCGATCAGTATGGTGAGCTATTATTCCTACTTCATGTTCATGAAAATAAATCATGAACAACACTTAGGGCAACCTAAGGTTTTCAAAAGTCCTTGTGGGAAAAGTTTAGGATCTGGACCCTAACAGGCCTATTTTCAGTAATCTGTAAAATCTCTGAGGATACAGAAGGGGGAGACACTGTACCTCATTTTATTGCAAACTGGAGCTCAATTAACTTTTTTTTCACACCCATTTTGAGGCAAATCCCACCTCCTGAACGGAGATTGACAGTCCCTCTTATAAGCAGCAGCCAACCACATTGCAGTAGGCGGGATTGCTTGAGAATCAGAATTAAAAAATAAATGAATAAACAAACAAACAAACAAACAACAACAACAACAATAATAATAATAATAAAACATTTAAACAATTAACATTTCAACATTTCAACGTGTGGACAGAGACTGTAAGAGTGAAAATTCTGGGAGACCTTTTTTGTTGCTCTTCTTATTATTTTTGTCTGCCTTTTTGTAAGATTTAAAATTGTTTAAAAAATAATCATGATAATATTAAAATCGTATTTGTATTTTTTATATTGTTTTTGATTTACCTGTTTTATTCAAGTAATTCGTAATGATTTTTCTTTAGAAATCGTTGATAAGTTTTAATCCATGAACACTTTCCGTTGACATTTCTGGCCAATCCCAGCACGGAGGGGGCGTGGTTTGTCTGAATACGGGTGTGCGGAGAATGCACCGACTCAGGTAGGTTTTCCCAGCCGCGCCTCTGCTGGTCACTCCAGGTTGTCTCTCTAGTCTGAGGAGGCTCGGTGGAAAGCAACAAGTGGTTTCAGCTTGTGAGTGTAAGAGTGTATATATTGCTTGGTACGTTTTTGGTATGTTTTGATTTAAAGTTAGACTAATTTGTGAAAGTTAGCGGACTGTATATGTGTTATATGTTTAAACGGGCTGTAGGTGAGGTCAGTTGGGAATGAGGCGAGGTAGCCTAACGTTAGTTAGCCTGGCAACCGGCTCATTTCACACTTCCCTCAGGGTTTTCTTGTTCAGGGACGTAACTTACCTTCAGTTCTAGTTTTAAGACTGTTTTACTATTCCAGAAGACTTGTCTTGAACCAATTACTGTTCACTTTAATTGGAATTAGCTGCGTGTTGTTGATTACCGTTTAATCATCTTGCTAATTCTGCGTCGTCAAGCTAGCTAAGCTAAAATCCTTACTAAGCAAAGTGTAAATAAACTTTCAGTAACAGTGGTTTTCTTCTCCTTATTTATTTATTTTTTTTTAGCTCTGCTGTTATATAGGTTCGTCAGCCGTGCCAAGAGCCTGGCAGCAAGAAATACTCAAGAAAAAAATATTTGGCACGGCTTCTTTTTGGAGAAAATGCACTCAGTTTAGTAGAGAAAGAAGACCAGCAATCTCAGCCATCACCATCTCACAGCCACATCTTCAGGCTGGCAGGGAGCTGGAAGATGGACAATTTCATCCTGCAAGTGGACAACATGTTGCTTTTTAATTCTTCCATTTAAGAGCATTAAGGGCCTTGTGGGTTAACAGGTGTTAACTCAGCAGTTGACCATATGTAGCAGCCAGAGTCTGTGTTTTTGGGGAAACTAGCTGCTCATCCTGTTCCTCCAGGGATGAATTAAGTTCCTTGGTCTTTTAAGGGGTCCAGCCATCTAAACATGTATGAAATAGACACAATGGATGACCATAACCTGAACTCCAGATTTAAAGACAGGGATAATAGACTCACTTATGATTCAGGTAGGACTACAGATCATAATAGTGGCAGTGAATCTGGTGAGGGATGGAGACTTGTTGGTTTCTCTCTGTGCGGAGGAGCACCATGGGGTTTTACGCTCAGAGGAGGCCGGGAGCATGGAGAGCCTCTCATCATTACCAAGGTATATTATACTTTTTTACATCTTTTGAAAGCTGCATGAATTTGGTATGATCGTGTAGTATTTACTCATTTCACTTGTGATTGAATAGTGCCATTTAAAGCAGATGCCTATTTCAGGTTCCTAGTCACTTTAACTAGTCACTGGTGATGTGCTGACTCTTCCACCCAGGAAGTGTATTGTCTTTGCTTGTATAAACAGTGAGCACTGTTGTCGTCCTTTACCACCTGTTAGCATATCGCCTCAGCTCAAGGCCTTCTAATATACACGATATGGACAAAAGTATTGGGACATACATGTTTTTCCAGGTTTGGGCTAGGCCTCTTATGTCCAGAGAAGGGCTTAGTCTTAATGCTTCAGCATAACAAGATGCTTTTGGACAGCACTGTGCTCCCAACTTTGTGGACACCGTGTTTGGGGATGGGCCTTTTTCTATTCTGGCATGACTGTGCCCCAGTGCACAAAGTAAGGTCTGTAAAAACATGGCTGGATGAGTTCAGTGTGGGAAAATGTGACTGGTCCATACAGAAACGGGATGGCGGGATGAAACCTCAAACCCATCCAACATCTTTGGGGTGAACTGGAACGGAAATTGCGAGCCAGGCCTTCTTGTCCAACACTCTATAAATGCTCTACAGAATGAATGGGCACAAATTTAAATAGAAACACTTAAAAATCTCAAAATCGAAAGCTTTCAAAGAAGAGTGGAAGCTGTAACTGCATATTAAAGTCTATGTATTTGAATGCAATCTCATTAAAGTCCCTGTTGGTGTAATGGTCAGGTGTCCCAATATTTCTGCCATAAAGTGCCATAAAAATCTCTTTATTACACAGGTTAATCTTCAAAGTAAAGAACTATGAAAAGTATCTAAGAAGGTGTTTGTTTTTCAAAAAAATGTATTGAAAAAGTCATTCATTTTAATATGCAGCAATGCATTGTAGAGTAACCCTAAGGTCTTTACAATGGCATTGGTAGAAACCAGAGGGCATTACTTTGCTATCCAGCGAACCCACAGTCGGCTATTCAGTTTTATATGTAATGTCAATGGTAAAATAGTTGCAGAATTTGAAAAATAATTTAAGGGCAAAATTATAATATTCTTTGTTACGCTTACCATTTCCTTTCTTCGTGAAAGTGTCCTGCACAATTGTGTAAGTTATCCCAATCCAAACACGGCAAAACAGACACAATCCACTAAACATAAAAATGGAATGCGCGGTCGGCGAGAGCAGTTAACTCTGCCACTCTCAACGTTTGCTGCGCCAGTTTGTTGGAACTATGTCTTCGTTGCATATTTTATGTAGTTTTATTTTTACTCACAAAGTGAAATAAATGTGCAATATGTGTGATGTCAACATCAGTGAGTCTGTAAATCTATTCTGCTGTACAGTGTTACATATAGTGTTGTTTTTGGCGACCCGTTTTCATTTTAGTTTTAGTCTAGTCTTTGTGTCAAGCTGACATTTTATTTTTTATTAGTCTTAGTCACGTCTATTCTCTTTTAGTCTAGTCTAGTTTCAGTCGACTAAAAGTCTGAGCATTTTAG
>JBBIGB010288402.1:0-13047 GCA_037577075.1 Alestopetersius hilgendorfi | reverse complement strand
ACACACACACACACACACACACACACACACACACACACACACACACACACACACACACACACACACACACAAAAAAACCTTAAACACTTCTCTCTACTGTTTGGCATTTCAACTGACCCTTACAGTAAGTATTAACACAGACTACCAGTCAAAATGCTGGGCACACCTAACTGGACAAATTCTCAAAAATATCTAAAAGCTTAAATGCAAATAAAAAAATATATATTTTTAAGACACATACGAATAGAGATTCCTTAATTCTAAAATACAGATGGTAAGAATAAGGGTACCCCTTTTTGACTGGTAGTGTGTGTACTGAATGTAATGAGGACATTGGTGATTTAGCCGATAACAGAATTTTGTATACCCTGTTGGCCTGCTTTTCAGATTTCAGTTTGTTATCGTAGTCTTGAAACAGACAGGTGTATGCATGCTGGAGCTGGGCAAGTTTCCTCCTGGAAGACAGGAAAACAGGATACTTAAGAACAGGTTACTGTAAAAGACAAAGACTGTTTTCAGGGTAAGGCTGCATTTCTGCACTGACTAAATTGATTGACCATTAATGAAATAATGAAATAATTAAAATCTTCTGCAGTGTTCTCTCACATTGTGCTCGTCACAAAGCCACCATCATTCAAGATCCTTTGTCCTTATGGCCAAACTCTAACATGCTCTGAAGGGGTAATAGGGACCAAAATAAACTGCATTTGTTTTGGGACTGTCCAGCCCTTCGTTCATTCTGGCAACGGTTGGCTACTGATACAGCTGAGCTCACAGACAAGGATTTTGTTTTATTACCAACTTTATTTTCTTTTTTTAATGATTTCTCTAACCAGTCCCTGACCCTATTTCAGAAAAACTCAATTCTAGCGGCTCCTACAGCAGCCAATAAGCTTTTGGTGAGTCGATGAAACCCTCCCCCTTAACGTGCACACGCTTATGGGCAGGGAGTGTGGATATTATCTCCATGCTGTGTACATGGGGCCAAAAAGAAAGCTGCTTTTGATAAAGTAAAATGTTGTTTCCTTTTTTACATTTTATTAATTGACTGATTTGTTTGTTTGTTTATTTACCACCACCCCCCTCCTGTTTCTACTCTTATTTATGTTCTGTGCCTGTTGTGAGGATGGGTGTAAAAAGGTATAAATAAATGTACTGTGCATTTTCTGTTTGTATTCATTTTGTTAATACTTCAACACCTGTAGTGTATTGCAACAATCACATAAACATTACAGAGCACTTTCTGTGCACATCACATGACAACTTTTCCATAATCAGTACCACAGATGCCTTACTGACTCTGACCAATAACCACAACACTTATAGACATGAGCTAATAGTGGACAGCATGCACTGCTAGCTTTTCAGAAGATGAGTTTGAGGTGGTAAAGCCTGGGGCTGTTAAGAGTTAGGCCTCACCTCTCCTCTACGTTGACGAGTCGCTCGTTCTTTAGAGCTGTCTCCAGGTTTTGCGTCTGCAGCAGAAGTTTGTCCATGTTGACCAAGTGTTGCTTCTTCTGTTGCTCCATCTCCCGCTCCAGATTCTGCAGGCCATCTGTCTTGCAGCGCAGCCTAAAAAAAACAAAAAAAACAACAAAGACCAGTACAATTAAACACAGTCTTATTAACTTCAATGTTATTCAAGTTATTTCATAGGAACAAAATTTGTGTGGTAACATTTCCCCCACCTTTCTCTAGTCTCTACAAATAAAAAGGCTACTTTGTAACTCTGCCTTTAAGACTATTTGTAAAAGGTATTTGTTCTAACAAGCTGTCATGTATTGTGCCTCATTCAAAAAGCATTTCAGGCCTCATATCTTTAATGTAAATAGAATCATTTGGGTCAAATAGGCAGATATATGTAAATGAGTTGTTTTTATTAGTGTTAGGATCACTTAAGAGATCGATTTATCAATAATGAATTATTAGCATTCATGGAATCAATAAATAGAATTTATTGTGCATTTTCTTCCTCTTGTTAAGCCAGGGTGACTCAAGAAATTACAGCTCTGATATTGCTTCATTTACAGACAGCAGCAGGTAGCATGTGAGTAGGCTGCAGGCTGAATAATAATAATAATTCAAAAAAAAAAAAAAAGATTTTTTTCATGCTTAATGTTAGGTTAATGTCATCAGATTTTTTCACACTAAAGCAACTTTTATGAATGAAAAAAGGAAGAATACTCAAACAGACTGCTGAAAAACAAAATAAAGTTCACCAGACGCAAGCTGAAATTTGGCACCACAAACAACTATGAGCTCTGATGAGAAAATAAAACACAGCATTAATGCTAATGTGTGTTTTAAAGCCTCAATAAATGGATGTTCTATTTACATAATACCAGGTTTTGTTCAGCCAAGCGTATCAAGGATGCCAACATTTAGGAAAGGTAAACTTGAACTGTCAACGTCTCAGTGAAGAACACTGATATTTGATTTTAAAATGCTATAAACTGAATTTTTTTTACACTAGGAAGAGGATTTTTGTGTTTATATGCACTGTGAATCATGACCATTCCAATATGGCAAATGCACACGTTTTCTTAATGCAAGAAACTTTGATTCTGTGAAAAAGGCCCTGAGCTTTGTCACCTCTCTCTGGTATGTAAGCTGTCCTAGGTTTTACTAAATATTACTGTAAAATGCCTGTGTATTTACATAAATATCAATATGAATTAACAAACTTTTCTCAATTTATTTTTTAAATTACTTCATTACTTAGTTACTATTCAAGCCTTAATTTTCATCTATGGACTGCAGTCTTTTATTTTATGGACTCTTTAATCTAATGATCTTCCACCGGTAACTCCATATTGGTTTATTCATGGTGAAACATAAATAAAAAGTAGCTGATATGATATGTCAGGACCATCATCATGCACAAAGATGTCCCAAAATGACCGTTCTTGATTGTTCCCCCCCCCAGGGTGGGGCAATAACAATGTAGCATGCTCACTTTTCGTCTAAACGTCGTCTCTCTTCTTCACACTTTTCAAGACATGTCTGGCGTTCCTGTAACTCGCCGAGCAAAGATGTGACCTGAGCCCTCAGTGCATCAATGTCCTTAGTCAGCTGCAAAAAAGACAATTGAAATAAGCAAAACTTTACTGTTGTGTGGAGTACAACAGCAGACATAAGACAAAATTGTAAGAGAAAGAGCTTGAAAGATGGACAATCGCTGTTCAAGAGTATGCATGTTTGTGTTTGTTTACCTGAATACAATCCTTTTCTTTCTGTTTGAGTACAGCCTCAATTCTGTCCCTTTGAATCGAGTTCTGCTCCAGAACGTTCAGTTTTTCCTGAAGCTCTCTATACCTAGACCACAGAAAATAAAGGGCACATACATCAGCAACAATACCGCCCACTTCTGTTTTAGGAGTACATCTTCCGCATTTAAATAAAATCCATGCTGTGAGGGGGCCACTGATGATTCCACAAGGGGAAGGACGTACATGCGCACATATAGCGAAACATGGCTCCCCTCACCTGCCTTGTGTAGCCTGAAGCTGCTCTGTTAGTTTAGCCAGGTGTGAGCTAAGCAGATACATGAAGCAGGAGGTTACAGAGAACTTAAATTAGTCACAGTCAGCAGTAAAGATACCATACATTAACACTGAACTAGAGTAAAGAAAGGAGACTAAATAAAAACACACATGCAGTAAGTACCGAGTTATTTTATTACAGCAAGTCCTACAATTAGTTACTTAGTTATTAGTTACTACAGTAAGTCCTGAATGTCCTGCTAAGCGTATAGAGCAAAGGTAAAAAAAGACATAGACCGGACAATACCTTTCTGGAGAGACTGTAAAAGCATTCGTGTTTGGAACGGTCTCCTCTGTTACAACACCACTCTGCTACAAAAAACACAAAGACAAGTTTTCAAATGTACGAAGCAAAAAGAACCCACTTTAAATGCCCACTCCCAAGCTTTTAGATTCACTACATGACCATCGCATCTATATAAACCTATACAAGGCTTCACTCCTATGAGAAGGGTTAACACAAGGCAGATTTTATAGTGTGTCCGTGGGAGTATGCTCCCCTTCAGTCAAAAGAGCATTTATGAGGCCAGACATTGATGTTGGAGGGTAAGGCCTGGCACATAGCTGACCTCTCAATTTACATGTGCAGTTGGTTTAAAGTTAGAGCTATGTACAGGTAACTCGTCCAGTCTTCATAGCCCTTGCTATGTGCACAGAGACACAGTCACACTGCAACAGAAAAGGGTCTTTCCCAAACTGTTAGAAAAAGCTGGCAACATATAATTGTCAAACAGGGTGTCAACAAAGGGCTGATGTGGCTGCAGGTTTTCATTCCAGTCAGCACATCTGACTCCACTTGATCTCAGTCTTCAAACAGTTGTTGAAGTGTGTTCCTGCTTGTTTCAGGCTCTTTATAAAAAAAAAAACACAGGCTCTTTATAAATAAGACTGATCACCTACAAATGACTTGTGTACTGTAGCAAGCATAAAACGGGCCAAAGCGTAAAAACAGTTCCATGATGCATCATACAAGAGATAACATTTCTACTGTTGTGATGAATCCAGTAGTGCCAGATATTGCACCACTTCACCACTTCTGCACTGTGTATAGTGATCTTATGCTTGTGTGAGTTCTTGTTCTGATGTTTTTTTTTCAGCTGCAGTTTGTGAGTGATGCAACAGGGAATAGATGATTTTAATGCACTACATGCTGCAGCATCTGGTGGCCCTGCTCTGCAAGTCTGTGTGGTCTACCACTTCACGGCTGAACTGTTGTTGTCCTAGATGTATCCACTTCACAATAACAGCACTTTAAGTTGTCCAGGATAGATCTAGCAGAGCTGAACTTTCACAAACTGTCATATGGCAAAAGTGAAATGCTATGACAGAACCAGAATCGCATTTATAGGCCAAGTATGTGAGCGAGAACATACAAGGAATTAGATAACACGGATGGTGCTATCTAATTCGGTGTTTAAAGTCACTGAGCTTCTCAGTAATTCTGCAAGCAAAAGCAGTACTGTAAAAGCCAGCACTCCAACAGCCATATGGGAGTAACAGATATATAGACAATAAGAATACTGAGTGAAAGATCAAAGTCTAGAATAAACATGTCAATGGGTGAGGTCAAATTGTTGGTGGCTGTTTTGACCTAGTGTATGTAATCAAGATGACTACCTGCGTGAACTGAGTCAGTTTGACGCGTAGCTGTTCCACAGTTGTCAGGAGACCTTCTTTTTCTTTTTCACTCTCCGTTTTCTCCTTTTCCAGTTCCTCATTCTTCCTTCTCATCTCTTTCATCGCTTCCTCCATCTTCTCTTTATGACTTTTGAGAAGCCTCAGGAACTCATTAGAACCTTCACTGGGCTGCGCAACACAAAAAACACAAGCAGTCAAAAACAGCCTCATCTTCCTTATACTTGAGAAAAAAAGGGCATTCTGTGTTTTCAACAACCAAGATTGACTGTGATTTACTCTGTTCTTCAGTACCTCCACCAAAGACATCAATTACATTCACAATGAACATTCAGTCTTAACTTGAGAACACATGCTTAACATTGAGCCACTTGCAAAGCTTGCGTGAGCAGTAAAAAAAAAACAAAACAGGCTTTCAGTGCTCCAGCAAACCTAAAGTGCATCCAGCCCATAACTACCATGTTACAGACATACCGTTCTTCCCAAGTGATTACTGAGGTGATTAACAAGGTGGAGGGAAAGCGGGAGTGCTGGAGGTTCACCGTATGCACAGCTCAGTTCCAATCCTAGTCTAACACACATGATCTGATTAATCAACTTGTTCAGGATTATCCAAACACTGAAGTGGGGTAAAAAACGGTCAAGTGTTTTTCAGTCTATTCTCTATCTGTCAAAACAGCAGCATAAGCTCAAAGTACAGGATTCAGTAAATAAAAGGTCTAAGAAAAATAGTGAAAGCTGGATCTTAAAACTCTGTTAGGCTGTTAAGTTCTCAGTTTAATCAACAACCCTAGCTAAAAGGCATCTGCATTTCTCTAATGTAATATGAAAAAAAATCCATAAAAAAAAACATCTCTTGCAAAATCTCACCTCTACATATGGACATTCCAGTCCAGTAACCAAACAGACCATATAACAATATAAACAGTGTAACTACAAATTGTTATCCAGCTGTTAATTAAATCTGAACTGAAAAAAACTGCTGTTTTATATTTAATACAGAGCTTGTGAACTGGATGTCTGGCACATTCAACTTTCAAAACTTATTTATAATATTTACCAGAAAACTTGTAATCAGACACTGCCCCCAAATTGTTCAGCACATCAGCATTAATAGGGTGTTTTTAATGGCTATGGTTTGCAAAGTGGAGTCTGTAGGGGTTCTCACTTTATTTTGTTATTGTTAAATGATCTTTGAAATTTGGCATAAGCCAATTTACTACAATCATTGACTTACACTTGAATTAAGGTTGGGTAAAATATTTATGTATAGCATTATGGGTATCATACAGGAATCACAGTATTTAATTTTTCTGGGGTTTGATATGTTGCTACAGACACGCCCCAGCAGCACCACAGTAATAAATATCCAAAAGCTACATTATCATTTTTCTTTAACTCTTTGCAAGTCACGCAATTAAATGTGACCAATTGTGCTGATTTGGAATGGCAATTACAATATTCAGTACAGCATAGATAATATTCACAATCTGCTCAGGAAACCATATTTTACAGTTTTTATTTTATGGACAATTTATTACATGGACAATAACATATTGCCACATTGCCCACCCCTAACAAAACTCTTATTCTAGATAATCACCCAATTGTTTAATACAGCTAGATATTTGCTGTGACTAACATTTGAAAGAGTTGAAACATGGGCATACAGGGATTTGCTGTTTTGTATTTGGACAGTGGTCCTGGGCTGAAAAAGGTTTCAGATCTCCTATTTTCAGGGACAAACAGTCACAGAAGTAGTGGGAGTGACACACAGTGTCAGTGTTGTTTTTATTACTGTTTCTGTCACTGCACACTAAAGTTAAAACTAAAGGTTAACACACGCCACGGCTTGAGGTCAGAATACATGGCTCTAAGTGAGAGAATACTGTTTACTGCACTTTTCCACATTTTTTTTTTTTTTAAGTTTACTTTTACAAAACATTATTTTGATTTTCTTGATGCACTAATCAGCTCATGAATGTGGCTCATTAATATTTAACATATGAACAAGGCACCAGATCCACTCCACATTCAAGCAAACCACTGCACTCCCTAAAACTACATCTCAAAATGAACTAATTATAACCTAACTTCCTAAATACTTTTAAATAAAGAATTCATTAGCATATTCAAATCATGGGGTTCATATTAACACGAGGTATTAATATACTTTAAAAAAAAAAAAACTCAGAACATTATGAACATGTGGATCATAGAGAACAGGTATTCTACTAATTGCTAGTTAATAGAACTGTACTATCTGGACACCAGAAAACTAACACTAATTCAGCAACTCACTCCACCAAGTCCACATCATACTCCACATTCCTCCTGAATACAGTCATTTTCTATTCAAATTGTGTTCTGGATATTGTGAGAATTTTTAATGAAATGAGTTCATTGTCACACTCCTAACAAAACATTTAAAAATTAAACAATTAAAATTGTATTATTATTCATCATAAATGAGTTCCATGTTAATGGGTTTTCTGCTTTCTGTAAAGATGATACAGATGGGCAGATAGAGCTTAGGTTAAAAACACTGGGTTATACCTTAGACAGCGTTTCTCAAACTATGGGCCGTGGACCGATGCCGGTCCGTGGAGCCTCGCTTCTGCACCAATCAAAATTCAGTCAGATCAGGTCTGATCTAAGCGATGCTGTCACTGCGTGCCCCGCCCCCTCGACTTCACAGCCCCCCCCCCTTGTTTCAGAATTCTAGAATGTTCAGCGTTCCCGACCTTTGTCTCATTCACTCCAAACTTTTCACGGACACATACGTGTTACAAGAGCTATCAATAAATCATGGCATGTTCAAATCCCCTGTGGTCCAGGATAAACTTTTGGAGCTCTCGTGCGATGCAGGCTTACTGTCGAGATTCGGCTGGCTGTCCCCTGTCCGAGTTCTGGCTCTCATGCTATGAGGAATATGCCCAGCTGAGATTGCAGTTAAAACAATTTTGCCCTTCCACTCCATGGATCTGTGCGAGACCGCTTTTTCTCAACTGACAGCCACGAAAACAAAGGACAGAAACAGGCTGAACTCAGAAAACACGCTCCGAGTGTCTCCGTCAGCGTGTCTTCCTCGTTTCGACCGGTTAGTGGCGAGAAAGAAGGCACACTCATCACATTAAAATGTTGATTTTAAATGTTTTGGGCCAAATAATCCCTGTGGGTGACTAGACACGTAATTTAATTTATGTTAAAGGTCAATTTGCACGTTCAGCACCATTTGGCAGTGTGTAGTTAAAAAAAACATAAAACAAAAAAGTATAGTATATAATATATATATATGTATACAATAATATATTTATTTGGCAATAATCTCAAATTTAGCCAAAGCACTACAGTAAGGTCATGTTTAATATTGTTCTTACAAAAGCATAAGCCCTAATAATACTAATACTAATAGTAATAATAACAACAGTAGTGGTAGTGGTGTAATAATAAAAAATAATAATAAAAAAATGTATAAGAATAAAAATAATAACATTTATAATATTACCTATATCTATCTATACGAATACGCATCCGCGGTGTGGTGGTGGACGTGGTGGGGGGGGGGCCCTGCAGCCCCAACTGCGCAGGGCCCTGCAGCCCCAAAGCCTGACATGACTGTTCCCCAGGACAAATAAGTTTGAGAAACGCTGCCTTAGGAACAACCTTAAGCTTATTCTTTAAGATATCCTTAACCCTTCATTTCCAATGGGTTATTCTCTAAGATTGGAACGAGCAAAATTACAACGACAACCATCAAAAAACAACTGAAAAAAGAGACACACATGTAGCAGCCTAAAATGAAATAAGGAGGAGAAATGATTCATAAGAAAGATTTTTCTGGAATCATAGAAACAGATGCTTGTGATAAAGAGGTTGGGAGGGTGGTGAGGGGCTCACCTGACAGGCCCTGCCCTCTCCCTCCTCCCAGCGCAGCCCTTCATTGGAGGGCAGGCTGTCATGCAAACTGGGAGAAAAACTACTGATGGAGCTATTCTCACTAGATGCCTAAACACATACACACAAAAACACAAAGACACGCATGGATGGCTGTTAAAAGAGAGAGAATATAGAGACTTCATAGCGTGTAGTAAAAATCGTGCGCACTACCAGACTTCGATGCATTGCCTGTCTGTCAGCGTCATCCGGTGCAACATCCTTGTGGTCAGCTTCTTCCAAAACCTGAAGATCAGACAAACAATCAAATGTTACATCAATAAGATATTAAAGTCAAACAGAATGGTTTGAAATGAGAATATTTCACAGAATTGGTGATGAAAACACAACAATGAAAGCCTCTAATGCCTCTTAAAGCTACTGGAAAGCTTACATCAAACAATTCTGAACAGGAGTCATGCCTTAGATATTTATACAATAGATTTGAAATGAGGTTTTTGCCCAAAATTATTTGTTTTAAATCTGTTCATAACACAGGTACAATTCAATTTTTTTATTATACACATGGGCCACAGTGAGGCAAAACAGTTCCCAAAGAGTTATTTTAAGATTTAAAACTATTTTACTATCATTAAATATAAAAACTCAGAAGACAAATTAAAGTTGTGGTTTTGTCTAACAAATAAAACAGCTTTATTTGTAAACATCAACCATACCACCACTGTAAAGAAAGCTGTTTGTAAGTTTCCCTCTAAAATGCACATATCAGCAAATGAATTACACAGAAATCATGTTTTGAATAACCATTTGAATAAGAAAACAAGAGGTTTTTTGAGACTGTTCCTGTACACATACCTCAGCAGAGTTGGTCAGTCCATTACTCTTAGCACTGTAGCCCTCCAGGTTCTTATCTTGACTTCCGGCAGAGAGAGAGTTGCCAGGGCTTTGGTTGGAACTGTGGTTGAGCCTACCCAGCAAACTGTGATTCTCCTGTGCCAGTCGCTCCACTAAAGCCCGTGCCTCACGAAACTTACGGTTGAGAAAGTCTCTCTCCTCCCTAGACCTACACTGCCATCCTTCCATCTCCTTGCACCTGTCCTTCAGGGCATCGTTGCTCCTCTTCAGGGCCTCTGTGGGACGGTCAGAACTTCACACACATGGCCAAAAAGAGCATGAAAGTCATAAAACATGCCTAGATTGTGGATTACCATACCTCTTAACTGGTGGTTATCTGTCAAAAGTCTGTGGACCACCTCATTTCCAGCTAATTCAGGTGGAACCCTCAGAGATCCTTGGGAACTTGCCGTAAGTGACCCTTGGCTGCCAGCACCTAGAGCCTCTTCTCCTGTCATCTCCCACTGTAACGTGCTGCCTCCGTGAGGCTGAGGCTGAACCATGACCACTAAGGAAAACAGAAAAACATTTCAACGTTCATACATGAGCTTTAAACAGAAAGATACACACACTAACATTTCAAGGTCCATTTCTTAATATCCAATAACGAATATATATTTTATTTCCTAAACGGGTTACTTACATATTGCTACGTGTCAAATGTAAATAGAGTATCAGAATGGTCACACCTTAAATATAAATAAGAGGCAAAATAGTATGTTTACACTTTCATTTTAGTTCTGTAAACACAGCAGCTGTTTTGACACTGACACTAAGCTAGCCTCCGGACAAGGCTGCTCCAGAAAGGAATTAGACAAGCTTAGGCTCCCAAATGCGTCAAGGCAAAAATCTCAACAAAATTTTTGTTGTTTAAACTAAGGACACATTTCTGTCAGGTATGTTTTTTAGTTTGTACCATATAAATTAGGCTTTTAGCCTTACTTAGCCAGCTAGCCACCTAGCACGTTGGCTAGTATGTAAAGGATGTAAACAAAACAGGTAAACAAGGAATAACAACACACAGACACCTTTCCACAATGACACTAAACACTTAATACAAGTATAACTGCAGGAGAATGACATTACCTCGCTGTCTTTCACGTGTTTCCAAATAAGCACTTTCTGACTTGGTTAGCTGAGAGCTAACTTAACGCCACTGAGTCCGGAAGACTTGTTGAGGAGCTTGAACAATGATGAACAAGCAGCCACCAGCTTTTCCACTGTTTTCAGGGTGAATAATGACGATTAACGGTAAACCTGGCACGTAAAGGTACTACTCAAACCCATCAGTGTCAATGAGGAGGGCTTGCTCAGGAATTCCCCCCCGAGTCCCTTCCGCACTTCATGACTAAGTTGACTGCAGCCTGCAGAACCAATCACACAGGAGTACACTGCCTGCAATTTCTGTACAAAAGTATTGGGACACCCTAGTCAATTCAGGGTTTCGGCTAAGCCCCTTTCTTCCAGTGAAGGGAGATCTTAATACTTCAGCACACCAAGACATCCTGGAAAACTTTGTGGACACAGTGTTTATGGGGAAAGCCCATTTCTAATCCAGTATGTCTGTGCCCCAGTGCACAAAGAAAGCTCCAAAAAGACATGGTTGAATGGAAGAACTTGACTGGCCCTCATAGAGCCCTGACCTGAACCCCATCCAGCACATTTGGGAAGAACTGGAACAGAGGCCTTCTCATCCAAAATCAATGCCTGGCCTCAATGCTCTACAAAATGATTGAATGGGCACGGAAACACTCAAAAATCTTGTGGAAAGCATTCCAAAAAGAGGAAAGCTGCATATCTGGAAAGGGGGACCAACTGCATATAAAAGTCTATGTATTTGAAGTTCAAACATATAGACTTTTATATGCAGTTGGTCCCCCTTTCCAAATTTTGAAGGCAAGGTCATTAAAGTCCCTTGGTGTAATACTTGTCCCCAGTAGTTTTGCCCATACTGTACAGCATCTACATCTACCTACACAACACGTTATATGCAAAGTTTTTTCGGGGGAAGGGGGTAGACGCCTCAGGGCAAAGCCTGGTTTGGTTATGCCACGAATCGCCCCAGCACTTTGGGTCCATTTCCTTCAACAGAGTCAACAGGTCAGACAACTGCTGGGGTTTTTCCAAGTCACTCCAACAAAGCCCCTAACATGCACGCTCTTGGTTCCCCAGTTACCCAGAATTAATCAGATATGAACAGTGAGCGGGATCATTTTGGATTTTTGGATGATTCTCAAATCGGCACTGCTACCTATCTCCAGTTGTTTACAGCAGGACAAACAGAAAACCTGGTGGCAAACTCAGTATGAGTGAGGATCATTACATAGTAGGTGGATGAGTTTCTTAACAGGAAGACTATTCTTGACGCATTTAGAGAGGTCAATCTAGAGAGGTTTCAAGAGCGTGGGCTGTCTACGTCAGTTTGGTGAGTTGGGTATAGAACACCACTTCCTGGATATGCACGCAGGGGCAGCCTGCAATTTTTTCTCACCAGTAGGAATCTTTGAGTAGCGACAGTTGGAAAACACATTTTTGCAAATTGTCAAACCACAGCATATGTTTCCAGCACTGGAAACAAGTTGTTGTATCAAGTGTGTTGGGAAAACACTAAACTGTACAGAGCAGTGGGTCTCCAGGACCTGGATTGGAAACTTAGGTATTAAAACAGGGGACATCAACATAATATCTATGCTGTGGCCCTGTCCTATGTCTCAGGTCCACATGTTGTTGTGCTTTCAGTTTGGTTTGACTTCTTAACCTGATTTTGAAATTGGTTTCTGACATTAATAACTTAAAGTCTTCCATGACCACATCCACAAGAGCAGGGGTTCCCATCCCTGATTCTGGAGCAGCATCTTCTCTGCACAGTTCAGCATTTCCCCGATCCCAGCACAAACGTTAGTGCAAGAAAACACAAAAAAATGTGGTTTGGTAGTCTATATATTGAAGCATATGGTTCTTTTATCTTGTGGCCCATGAATATATTAGCATGTCTACTACTCCATTTAGATTTCACCTAGTATAGAGAAGCTCTACATTGGGGGTGAGGATCCTCAAGTCTCAATGATCTTCTGTGCTA
>JBBIGB010288295.1:0-13059 GCA_037577075.1 Alestopetersius hilgendorfi | reverse complement strand
AGTTTCTATCTTTTATTTAAAGTTATTTTTTCAATGTTCCTTTTGATGTGCTATCTGTCACTGTTAAAATAAACCTAGCATTAAAATGAAACTGTTCTGAGACTTACAAAATCAGCGAGGGGTCATATAATAATTATTTCCTCCACTGTCTATAAAAGAACACTGGATGCACTGCGATAGTTTCCGAGCAGAGATGGACAGAAAACATGTTCCGTAACACATTCTGTTATAAAAAAAATTTCACTTTATTTTTAAAGAATGAATGAAAGATATTTCATTGCTGTATTATGAATAGGTATTCTTAATACTTGTATTACATTCCAACCCTAATTACTTTTGATTGATCTGTTTCATCAGTTACTCAGATGTGCAAAGGTTTTCTGTTAGTATGTTGTTATATATCAAATAATAAAAACACTGAGATTATGTTACTACATGAGAAGATAAAAATATGATTATAATTTCTCAACATTAAAGTTGAACCATTTTGGTGAATAAGGAATCTTTTCATTAGCTTTCCACCAGTTTTTTCTTTTCTTTAATAAGCTGTATGGCCCATTTTGTGACAGGAGAGTGCTTGAAAGCTTCCATTTTAAAACACATTGGCATGAACAAATTTACCTGTGTTTCTTTTTCACAACCTACATGCCATTAGAATTAAAAAGCAAATTTTCTGAAATGTGTTTATTGTCCCACCTTTAATCAGTGAATGCTGCCCATTCTATATCTTCGTCTGTAACTGTCATCACCTCTGGAAGCATAAGCTCAGGAAGGTGATTTAATTTCCTTTAGGAGCACTTCACTGTTTCCCGGCTCCTTATACACTCCTCTTGTCATGTTTTCCACAGCCACATGACATTTTCATACAAGGTCATGGAACAATTACGAGGAAAGGAGAAAAAGGCCCATTTATTTGGCTGTGCAGTTGCAGTCTGGCACCTTTTTGAAGTTAATAAGACATTTTAGAGGTAAGATATCTCTGTAACTGGCTTTAAGTAATGAAGCAGGTCATTATTGAGCGCTATATGTGGAACTAAAATGAAAAATCTATGTGCATCATGGCCTGCAGGTAGAAACAACAGCTATCTGCTCTGAAAATAGTTGTGGCAGGTATAATCTTAAGAATATTTGCCCAGTTGCTAGAATACTGGGTATTAGAGACAGTTAGGGATTTACTGTATTTGCTTTACGAATCCATCGTTGGTTATGAGCAAACGTGCTTTCCTCGTGACTTGTGTTCACTGGATATAACCTTGCATTGTCCTTTTAGCACGACTGTCAATCTGCCCTCCCTGCTGAGTAAACCTCAATCTAAATACTCCTGTGTCCAACAAATATCATCCATCCTCTGAAGAAAATGATGCATTGAATTTCAGCGTGTTGGTCATTTGCGCATGCCAAAGGAGTTACATTATAGCTGTATAGTCTCTTTTGCATTGAAAAGCACCTTAATTTATTTTGGTTTATTTTGCATCGAACAGCAAATTGAAATAACTGTAATGAAATGGACGTGTTGCCTCATTTTGTTTTGGAAAATTATTTGGGGACAGGCAGTGAATATCTGAGGTAACATATTTGTATTAGTTTGCATTTTTCACCATTGCTTGTTATTTAATTAACTACTGTGGAGAGAAAGAGAAAGAGAGCATGAGTATGTGTGAGAATGAACAAAAAAAAAAAGAAAAACTGCCCCACTGCCTCTGTAAAATGCGTCTGGCCTAATGCAGACCCCATGTGGTAGTCCCAAACCTCTCTCAATCTATCTCTCTGAATGAAGATCGATCTAAGCACTCTTTTCATCAGGATCTATAGTGCTGCTGCTGTCATTTCACTCACGCTCTACACTAAGGTGCCTGAACAATCGTTGTCTTGCTCAGTGGCATGAGTGAGAGCTTGACAATGCAAGGACGATGAGTTTGATTACGTCTAAGATAAATGTGCAAACTTATGTATAAGTATTGCATATCTCTGAAGTATGCCATACCATCCATTACAATTTCATCTGTAAACGTGACAAACATTATATACACAGAAGCAGCATCACTAAAGGCAGAACTGAGGATAAATGCCACCAGTCTAATGTCACACAGACAGGAAATGCCATATCACGGCCAACAATAATATAGCTTTCCTGTTACTAACAGATTATAGCAGTTAATGGAGGAAACAAGAAGAGTGAATAACTGGTTTTCAGAATGCCAGGCATCAGCATGGCTGGACTAATGCATCAATAATCTTTTGTTTTGCCTTTTTTCTTGCTCTATGTTTTTTTTTTCTCAGCTACCTTGTCGACACTAAGGTTTGGGTTTTTGTCATCTGTGTGACTGCAAAACTGACAAATTAAACAGGCCTGTAGATGACCTCCCTAGTTTGTATTTAAATAGAGATGCTCAACCTACATGCAGTATTGTATTGCTAAAGCAGCATGTGACAGGTATGAATGACCTTTCGTTGTAGATGCAGGTGTTAAAACAAGCACTTTATATGGATAGTACAGTGCCATCATGACACAAGGCTATGTAGTTGCAGTCTGGCACCTTTTGGAAGTTCAGAAGAAGTTTTAGAGGTGAGATATATCTGTAACAGGCTTTAAGTAATTGTTGTGCATGCTGGCCTGTTGATAGAAACAACAGCTATCTGCTCTGGAAATAGTTGTGGCAGGTATAATCTTGAGAATAGTTGCCCATCTGCTAGAATACTGGGCATAGAGACAGTTAGGGATTTACTGTATTTGCTTCACAAATTCATAATTGGTTGTGAACAAACGTGCTTGTGTTCACTGGATATAACCTTGCTGTCCTTTTAGCATGACTGTCATTCTGCCCTCACTGCTGAGTAAACCTCAATCTACATTCCTCAATCTAAATACTCCTGTATACAACAAATATCATCCATCCTCTGAAGAAAACAATGCTTTGAATTTACCCAATTTCAATGTGTTGGTCATTTCTGCATTAAACATATATCTTACATCCACACAATTTCCATTCACTTTGCCTACTTTTGATAACACTTGTCTTAATGATAACTTTATGTGGATGGTACAGTGCCATAATAACACAAGGAGAAGAAAAAAGCATGATGTTGAATTCCCTTATTTGGTGAGGGCAAATGGACAACAGTAATCACAGTGTTGAAACCAGCATAATGATTCCCCTCCCCATTCTCTTGGGTCACACCCTACTAAACGTACATTCACACATATATGCACTGCAGGAGTTCCACACATAACTTTTTAATGGTATTCTTTGACATGTTTCTTCTGCTTGTATAGTAACTTTTAATCTCACACCATGCATGTTTCTGCTTTGCTTGTTCTTCTTCTTCTTTTGTTGTTTAATGACGTTGAACAGTAGACGTCATCATAATCCAGTTCAATAGACATCACCCAGCCCTTTTGTTGACCATAGTAAAAATGCGTTTCCAGGCACAGCGAATTATACCAGGGTTCACTGGACACTCACAATTTTAGCCCGGCCATAGTTTATTTGTTTTGTGCACATCTGAGTTTGGGTGAAGTGACCATACCTGTCAAAACTGACTGAATTACAGGATAAAGTTTAAAGGAGTAAACCCAGGCAGAATTCAAAAGAAAATGTAACTTTTTATCTCTTGAGCACTGTCATGCATACCGTTTAAAAGACAAACGTAATCTTCCCTCAAAGTACAAAAAACTTTTGCCACCGTTAAAGTGTCTAATGATTTTGGATTACATCACCATACATAATCAGTCAGGGAAAATAGTTTTAACTGGGATTATTGTTTCTCTTCTCACTGTAACACCTCCACTTAACAAGCGGAAACGCTCAGCATGTTCAGATCCTGTTATTCACTTCGAAATTTGTCACTGTACGTAAGGCTGTGTGTAATGGTTTCTGACTCACATTGCCTTAAAAATAAAGGTATAAGGTTCTTTCAAGCAATGAGATAAAAGGACCACTTGGGGTTTACAAAAGCATCTTTCAATTAATAGTTCTCTACAATTACATTAATTTGTGCATTAGACTTGGAACCATGTATTCATTTTCTTATTCTGAATTATAATTAAGCAGAAGAGTCTGTAGCCAAGTAACTTAGTTCATTTGTGTTGTATTGCTGTATATCTATAGAGGCCTTTTTTGGTAAAATGCTAAGTGGATGAAGTTTACTCTGATTACAAAAGTACGGGTAAACTGGCTCCGTAAATGTGTGTGTAAAAGTCTGTAGATGGTGGCCATTGATAGGATCAGAAAACGAAACTTGTCCTCCTTCCCAGTCTAGCTGTACTCTGATCTTGTTCAGGTCCTCCCTGACATTGAGGGGAATGGTGGGACATTCAGAGGAACTGGCTCCATACAGAATGTTCTGGTAATGGCATTTCCATATACCTCCACTGAAGAAATCCTTATTCCTTATCACAGACCCTGTTTTTACCCCGAGAGCCCACTGTTGACAATTTTTCACCTCAACATCCCAGCAGTGTATTCCTGAGTGGAAGCCCTCAGAACCCAGGACCCACATATGATGGCCAAATCTCTCAGGGTTTTCAGGAAGGCGCTGGTACTCATCTTTATATACAAAGCTGGTCAGGTCATGTGAGATGGAGAGATGGGGGTTTGCAGTGTTGGGGTCTAAAATCACAGGAGCTAGGGCAAGGGACAGAGGCAGAATGGCAAAGAAGAAGTGTTTTATCCTTACTAGCAAAATGTTTTACATATATATGTATATATATATCCTTGCCAAATTCAGTCAAGACAGGATGATTGATGCTTTTGCTTAAAAAGTGCTCCGTATTTCTAAACCTTCTCAGAGGAGTGCTGATGCAGGATATTTCAGTAAAGTTATTGCGAATAAGAGACTGATCTGATTACAAGTCAGAACTCTTGTTTACGATACTTCACAAATAATTTGTATATTTTCAATAACACAAAAATGACTACAGGTAAATGTATACATTTTTTCTAAACTGATATTCACATTTTAAATAACAGATAGGAAGATATTTTCATTATATCCCCCTTGCTAAGAAAACTGTATACTAACATAGGCATTTTTCATTAAATTAATATGCAAAATGTCTCATCTAAAAAGCGATCAAATCTCAAGACAGATGTTATTATAAATAATATCTACTTTATAGTATCTATATTATATATTATAGTATATACTTCATCAAGTCAGAATCTAACCTTTTTTAATTTCAAAATATTGAATATAACCCGTGACCTTAATTATATCTGATGTTTAATTTTTGAAATATATATTAAATCTACATGAAATAGCTCAAATCTATAAAGCATGATCCTAAGCTTTTACACATTAATGCTGCATATGAAAACGAACTGAGAGTGTGTTTTACAAACAGTAATGCACAACAGTAAAATGCCTCTAGAACTTACTATATGTGACTATATCCTTCATCTTATCCCACACTTTGAACTTCAGGTTCCCCAGGTGTTCTGCTACGTCAATCAGTGCTCCAGAGAGGACCTCTGGATCCTTCAATTTATACTGAGTTCTGGAAGGACATTCAGGAGTCAGCCCTACTGTAGGTTAGGTTTTTATGAAAAAGTGTCAGGACATAAATGAGATTATCCCTTACCTTTTCACAGTGGCTTTGTAATTCTGCATGAGAGGAGAGAAATAAAGTTGAAGATGAATTTAGTTTAGTGTGATGAGACTGTAAATGTGGACCAAATGCTGTTGTACTGTGCTACCCTTAAATAATTGGACAGTGATGCATTGTTTGTTTCATTGGCTCTCAAAAATTGAAACTTTCCTATGACGGATTTCCATCAGCTGAGTGTACTAAAGGTTAATAATGAGATTGATGCAAATCCGAAACAAAAACAAATTCTGGAAAGGGTTTTTCTCTGTTTTAATTAAGATTTAATTATTCTTCCTAAAAATAAAAATAAACATGATTTCGGCAGTTCACTTAAACATTGATGGCTGTGGAGTAGCCTAAAGGCTGCAAGCTTTTTCCTGACGCTTCTTTAAGATGCCAAACTTCATAGTAAGGAGAAAATAATTCCCCAGCATTTAGTGCCACATCAGTCTCAAAGACTTTTAATGTACCAAAACAAAGACGAGATCTGCAAAAAGGTGAATGACATGGGCTTTTTGTAGCTGACATATCCAATAATAATAAAAGTATATAACAACAACAACAACAACAACAACAACAACAACAACAACAACAGCAACAATAATAATAATAATAATAATAATAATAATAATAATAATAATAATAATTATAGTGCACGATAATAGGGCATAATAACAGGTAGTAGTATATATTACATTTTCAAAAAGGATCAGAATAAAATGGTGTTATAATTGAAAGTCAGTGGTGTGTCATGAAGTGTCTCATTCACTAATAGTAGCTCGGAAAAAGCTAAGAAAACCCATTTCTTAAATAGATAAAGAAGGCAAAACTCCGAAGCTCAAGATTCAGGACAGTGCCTCTGGTGTCGCAAGTGCTGCAAGAGCTTATTCTTTGTTAAAATTAAATAAATAACAGCAGTTTTGGAGTCCCTTTTGTTGCTGGTAACAGAGAAATGGCAATGGGAAGCTGCTCTAAATTTCCTATATAAATAAATAGTGCGTAAATCACTTTGCTTTCGGTTCTGCCAGCATGAACACGCTTCTGTTAAAGTAAGAAGCACATCCATTGGGCAACACGGAGCATTTGGTTTTTAAAAAACAATAATAAACATTTCAGTCAGAGGTTTTCTTTTGCTTTAATCTATGGGCTCTGTACTCCAGCCAATTTGATGTGAAATAAACCATCTGATTTTGAAGTTGAAGTACAGAATTGAGCTTTTGGAATTGAGCAGCTGGAAGCCTGGTGGTTAGGGAGTTGCTACTGCAATTGAAAGGTTGTGGGTTTGAATCCCAGGACTACCAGTGGCACTGTTTTTCACACTGTGTGCTGTGCTGTGGTTTGTTTACACCTGACTACAAGGGCCACTTTACTTTAATTTGAGGGTATTTCATATTGCATGGACAAACCATAGAAACCGCATTCACTTGATATAGAAACCACAGCCTTATACATCACACATTCACTTGATGGACCAGAAGAAAATGTACAAATAATGTAGATCTTAAATGACTGGTTTTTGATTTTGGAAAAGCCAATGCTAACATAATTGCTTGGTTGTTGCATTTGACTGTGAGCAAAGTTCAGGATTTTCACATAAGAATTTCCCTCAGCTCTTTACCCATTGGACAAGACTGACAGTAGTTATCAATGCTGTTGGTGCTTTTGCTTGGATCATGAGCATTTCCCATTTTTTTCTTCACACTCTACCTTTTTTCCATCTCATTCCATCATGCGGGTGTGAGACACATTTCATCTTCTTTTTTCATTCAAATCCAGAATTTTTCAATGTTCTTTTCTGCATACACTTGAGGCTCACAGTGGTTTGCATGATGTGGCAGGATCTTGATAGCATATACATTGCTTTCTAGATCATTAGATATATCTATCTGTTCAACAGATTTCCTTTTGTATTTCCTCAGAAATGTTGGTGTATTTACATATATCTACCCTATATCTACATTCTGGACAACGATCTTGATTAGTTCAACAGATTTCCTTTTTGAAAGCATTCTTCGGTCATCCACTTCTGCGCTCCAATGGCTGATTCTCATGAGACAAAACAGTAACAGATCCCTCAACTGCAAATCATTTAGACTTCACTATTTTCTTAATGGCCAAACAACTGAAAAATTGCCCACATATTAAGTATCCTCTGAACTACCAGGGGAGATGAACAGTGATCTTGTGGTTAATGCTGTGTGGACGGGCAGACGTGGACATGACTCATATGAGTTTCATAACCATTGTCTCATTTCAAATCCAGTGTGCTGTGAGTACAGATCCAAAACTTTATACACTTTACTGTATCTGCAAATGTAAAGCACCATACCTTAAGAAAAGATATGTCCTCAGATGCTAATTCTTCATGTGTAGATGTGATCATGTCTGACAGACGCAGGATCTCATGGTTTATGTTGTCACTGGTTTTTGTTGTTATTTGGCTTTTTGCCTTTTCTTCCTTCCTCAGTGCAGATAAACTCTTCTTTTCTTCATCTTGTAGAAACTTGTGAAGTATCTCAAACTCCGCCTTTATTCGCCTCTCTGTGTGTTGAGTCTGGCTCTAATATGAAAAACATCATCATTTACTATCATTTTGTTGAGATGATTGATTGATTGCATATCTGCATGTCATTTTTTCCTCACCTTAATGTGTTGTGCAGTCTGATCACAAATCATTTTTGCATTTAAAAATAAATTAAGCTTTTCCTGCAGAGGCCTTAGTTTAGATCGAAGTTCCTCCTAATAATGATGAAAAACATGAAGAATTAACATGAAAAATGTTCACATTGTACAAAATTGTGGAACAATAAACAAGAAAAAGGTACATTTTTGGAGTTTTGACTGAAAATGTTCTTTGTGTGTCAGCCGTGTTTCTATTGAAAGTGCTGATTGCATTTTGATTGGTACTAGGCGGTGAAATGGGCATCAGTGGCCAATGGCATAATTATGCATTATCTTTTTGGCTGCCTTAAGGTGAAGAGGCAGTTAAATTGAACTAGTTAGCTATTCACTTTTTTTCTCACTGAACAGCAGTACCCAGTATTGTAATATGGATAGAGTTGTAAGAATTCACTCACCCTGTGTTCCACTGCTATTTCATCCAGTGGTCTGAAGTTGTGGCTGGCATGCATTTTAGAGTCCCGACACACGATGCACACAGGCTCTTTTTCCTCCAAGCAGAAAAGCTTCAGTTTCTCTTTGTGTAGATTGCACAGTGTCTCAAGTCTTGCTGCTGAATTGTTTCTCTCATGGAGAAAATTGACGCATAGCATTTTTAGGTGCAGGTTAGGTGGAGGCAAGCCTTTGGGAGACGGTTTCATACAGAGAGGGCATTTGAGCGATTTCTTTGTCTCCTGGTACTCCTCATAGCATTCCCTACAGAAGCTGTGACGACACGACAGTAGAACTGGATTCACGTAGATTTCACAGCATAGATGACAGGTGAGTGCCTTCTCAGAGAGAGGTGGTTCCATTGCCGTTTCTTTATATAGACTCAGTTCTTAATGGTCAAGAATCTTATTTTTCCTCCAATTCAGCTGTAAGACGTGGCTTAATCCGCACTGAAGGAACAGGTTGTGTGATCTCAAATGTCTGTTAATATTCCACTAAATTACCTTTGAAGGTGGAGTTTTACACTAATGAAAGGCATGCATGTGTGTGTGTGTGTGTGTGTGTGTGTGTGTGTGTGTGTACATGTATATCATTTTTAGTCACATTCCTACAGTGATGAAGAGTACCTTTGCTCATGAGTAGATAAGACTATTCATAAAGATAAGAGTCTGAGCAAGATCCTGAGCCAACATCTGGACTTTAGTCAGTTGAACAGTCAGTTGCGGTAGATCAGAGTTCTGTTTCCTTCCCAGCTTGGATATGTATGACAATATAGGAACTAAAAACTCAACTGCCTATCAAAAAATCTTTAGTGGCACTATGGTTGGGATGAAGGGTAGCTATTAATACCCATTACGGTTCAGAATCGGAATCAGAAAACATCATTGATCCCGGAGGAAATTGCTTAGTCACAACATGCTGCAGCAGGCTCGCGCACTACCAAAAGAAATGGTACTGATTGAAATAACTTAAATACTGCAGATTTTCAAGCAATTACATCCATCAACAGTGAATTTCACACAAGCGTGCTTCTAAAAAACGTAGGCTGCAGTGGTGATTCTTCGACTGGTTCCTTCTTCCAGTGCCTTTTCTGCCTTTCATTTTTTATTGATATGCAGATACAGATTTTATTTGTTGGACATTTTAGTACACTTACAATGAAAAAAATGCAAAAAATAGTATGTATGTAATTTTCATATTTAATTTGTATTTGTTTGCTTTTAATATGTAATAAAGCAATATATTACAATTTCTGAATGATTCCCAGCTCTAGTTAGGAGTAGTCCAGATGGTTAAATGTAAAGCGTCCTTTTGTCATACATCAACACACCACAGCACAACACATTGTGAACAGCACAACATTATTCTTTGCAGAGAAGCAGCGTGCAGCCAGGAACACAGTGCCCAGTGAGCAGTGTGTGGGCACAGTACTTTGCTCAAAGAAATCCATGTGGTGCCACTGGCAGTCCTGGGATTCAAACCCACAGCCTTCTAAATGCAGGGGCAGATTCCTTAACCCCAGACAATCAGCTGATGGCTAGAAATCAGCCAGTCGCTTGTTGTCAGAGTCTTTAGATCTACCAGTTGATGCCCAAAGTTGAACAAAAGCAAAAATAAAATATTATTCTTAGTGCATAGTATGTCAAACAAACAGATATATGACATCAACATTGTATATCAGCATTTTCCAAACCCCCTGCACTTTACTTTTTTATTAGCTTTTACACACATCAACTTCAGCTGATCAGGTGTGTAAAGAGACGAACATGGCAGGGGCGCTTCAGCAGCAGAGTTGTGAAATTCAGTACTAGGCCATAAACACACACAAATATTAACTGTAAGCATAATAATCATGACTTCAATATCTGTTAAAGTGTAAACTGTTAAGGTGAATGTGACCAACTGAAATCAAATGTATGAATCAGATCCAGCAGGCTAAAAGCTTGTGAGATTAATTTGGTGAAACCATCACACATGTACAGTAAATCCCCACACATTCGGGTTTGCGGTTTCAGTTGTTCGCAGATTTTTTCTTAGACCTGACATGTTAGTGCTAAATTATTAAGAGTAATATAATGTACTAATTTTGTAACATAAATATTAATGTAAATTCAGCTAAATTTCCATATAAAATCAATATAAAGTACTGCTGAGGGAACATAAAGCAGCCGTAAATTGGCTGCTGCCCCCATGTTCTCGTGTTTTTCCCCCCAAACACCCTGCACCTTCTAATGCTTCTGGCAATTAATCTAAGCGCATGCATGGTGCGTGTGTAGGCGCGGCTGATGAGCGAGTGAGAGAACAGTGAGCGGGTTTAGTGCCGGTTCAAGGTTTAGCGGCGAGAAAAGCGACGGAGCTCAGTCGCTGTCCAGGATCTGCTTTAACTGGGGGGTCACTACAGTACCACAACTCCTGAAACCCCTAAAGAAGAGGTGCCCCCCGGTGAACTATAAACCCTTGTCTTCAATCCATATCATTCATTATTGTTGATTACCCATACATTTTACTGTATTTTCACTGTAAGTTTAATTATTATTGTATTTACCCTGCTTATACCAAAGACAATGACAGCACATACCAAAGAAAATTAGAGTACAGTCTATATAGGGGTGATATCGGTATTTTCCAATAAAGAGGAAAAAAGTTCAGAATGTTCATTTCAAGTTACTGGAGCAAGATCTTAAAGTAATTTGAAAGTATTTCTATTAGTGCTTTCAACATGAAATATTCACACAATTGCTCTTTTCAGTTCGGATTCATATCAGAGGGATGTCTTTAATAGAGAATTTGCCATTTTCCTCAGTAATCAAACTCTCTGACAGCAGTGGAATTACCCCAGGAAGAGTGAGTTTCTTGAACATTTGTAAGTTTATGTTTACATCACGCAAAACTAAAAGATTGTGAATACTGTGAATATAGAGTCGTTTTATCCCTGTAGATGCCCTTGTAATCCTGTCCAGATAGAACTTGCGTAAAGAGCAGCTAATGGTGTCAAATCAAATTCAGAATCAAATTCCTTGTATGTGCTCCCGCACATACTTGGCCAATAAACGCTATTCTGATTCTGATTCTGATTCTGAAATGGTGTAAATAGGAGTTCTGAGGCTTCAATAATGGTCACCAGCCTTCTTATTGAAAATCTACCTGTAATCAACCAACAACTTCAACAAATTAACCCAGCCTACTGACTATGAGACGTGTGTAGTCAGGGTTGGAAATTAAATTCCAGAAGGAAGCTTGGGGATCACCGGGCTACAGGTTGAATGCAGTTGTTTTCAGTATGCGATTGTTACATGTGATTGATAGTAAAAAGTCACATTTCTCAAAAGTGAAGACACTTTTTAAAAACACTTTACATAGTTTGCAGTGCCAATGCATGGTGTAGCCACACAATTCATCTAACCTCCAAACTGCAATAGAACCAGTAAACACTGCGTTTCACAACCAAACCACCAAAGCATTTGCACAATGAAAGTAAAGAGATTATGAGTAAGACAAGCCAAAGGTACAACAAAATACAATGTTTTTATTTTTTACTCTAATGTCATGTCAGTCCATCCTCTTTTATAGATTTGATCATCCATGTCCTTAATGTATCTGAGAAATATTTTTCTAGAATGTCTTGCCCAACCTTGGCATTGCTCAGCAAGAATATATTAAACCTTCCATATCCGTGCAGAGAAGAATTCCTCTATATGGTTTAGGAAGGGGAGTATAGTGGCTGAAACAATGAAGACATCCTTGGCTGTGCTGCAAACCACACTTTGAAGTGGAGACTGCAGTGAAGTGGTTTCACACCGAAAACAAATACTGAAGTATTTGCACTCCGCTATTGTTTCTCACCTTCTGGTACCAGTATAATGTACAGTTTATCGAAGAACAAGATGAGGTGCTCTGTGTTGTCTGGGCCGATGATTAATTCATGCAACAGAAGACCATACACTGTGATTTTTGCTCTTCTCTTACATGGAACATATACTGTTGCTCTCATCAGCTGAAATCACAGCTAACCATTTCTTATTCATACGTAATTTATTTATGTATTTGCAGTTTTATATACTACATTGTACATTAATATCGAAAACAAACTGAATAGTAAAGGAGCACATGCAATTATGCAGTAAACAAAAAAGTGTTAAACAAACAAGAATATGTCTTTTAATAATAAAGACAAGGGAAATTGTTGAACGTGAAAGTTAGAGAGAGAAATTTGACTGGTATTTTATATATTCATACAGTTAATGTTATTAGCTCCCCTAAAGAAATCATGCAAAATCTAACATTTCATGGAAATGACCGTAACAAAAACTGTTAATACTTGTATTGCTTCCAAAAGAACAAAAGAACTCTCTGTAGTTATT
>JBBIGB010288231.1:0-13074 GCA_037577075.1 Alestopetersius hilgendorfi | reverse complement strand
CTGCGCTTACTTCTGTTTCCCTGTTTTGTCCCGGAGCACGGGTCCTGCCTTGGTTGTTTTCATTCCCGTTTGTTTATGTTCATTAAACCCTTTGCTTGCCGTTAACCTGTGTCTTCTCCCCATTTCCCCCTGCATACACACGCGTGACAACTATTTATTGTCGTGGTTGCTCAATCCAGGAAAACGAACCTGTGTGCTCCCTTACTGAACTGATGAGTAATTTATAGAGTCCCAGGCTCTTAACCACTGGGTGGCGTTGTCGGCAACAAATTAAAAAAAAAACCTAAAAAGGTATTATATTATTTTAGGCAGTCTGAGCCTAACTAAACCTCATCTAAACTCCCCCGGCTTACAATTGTTTATCTTAAGTGAGGAAAATGTTACGACACCCTTCCCATTTTATAGCTAGTGTTTCCCCCATTGTCTAAAATAACTGTGGTGAAACACTTATTGTAGAATCTAACAGTATCTGACACCAGTCTGAGGAACATTAGCCCTGGGGACCTAATGATAACACAAGGCAGGGAGAAGAAAGAAAAAAAGAGAGAGAAACCCACAAATGTGAAGGAGCTTAAACACAATGAAGAGTGAGGGAAGACAGAAAACAGGAAAAAGGGCAGGAGATCCAAGGAAGTAAGGAGAAGTATGTAACTCTGGAAGCAAACTGGAATGTAGGAAGACAAGGAGAGCAGGATCGGTTCTAGGGCAGTCAGGACTCATGTCTGACCACAGGTGGAGGGCGATGAGGGGTTTAAGTATCAGACAGTGTGGAAAGTATCTCCTCTAGGTGGTAACCTGGGATACTGCTACTGGGACGTGACCCTATAGTCAACACTAAAATCCACATCAGTACAGTTTATATCTGAAGTTTGGAACTGAGCTCCCTGTGTGTGTCTTCTTCTCTGGTTAGAGCTGACTGGGGTCAGACTGATGGACGGTGGTGACCACTGCTCTGGAACACCAGAAGTTCTTTATGAGGGTGTATGGAGGAGGGTGTATAGCGGAAGAGCTGACTACAGAAATGTGATGGTGATGTGTAGAGAGCTGGACTGTGGGAATGCAGTCAATGTTACAATTAGAAGAGATTTTAGAGACAGAGGAGAGAAAGATATTTACATCTGGTGTAAAGGCACAGAATCGGCTGTTTCACAATGTGGACAAGACGATTCCTATGGAAACCTGAACCTCACTGTGGAAGTCACCTGTTCAGGTGAGAGTTTAAACTGATCATCACTAATGTCAGCTGATGTGAGATTTATAAACATGATCAATACTTTTGCTTCTCAACTCTTTATGTTCTCTGTGAGGCTCTGTGAGGCTTGTGGATGGAGCTGGATTCTGCTCTGGGAGAGTGGAGGTGAAGTCCCAGCAGTCCTGGACCACAGTGTGTGAGTCTGACTTTGACTGGAAGGATGCAGAGGTGGTCTGTAGGGAGCTGGACTGTGGGACCCCACTAACTCTACAGGGGGCGCTGTTTGGAGAAGGGAAACACCCATTTGGGACCAACGACTTCAGGTGTGACGGTTCAGAGAAGCGTCTCCTCAGCTGTCCCACCTCAGCCAGAGAGGAGAATAACTGTGTCAGTGTTGTGGGACTCACCTGTTCAGGTAAGATTATACTGACTCAGAGAGAACATGGCTCTAATCACTATGATGTCTGAATGGTACCAACAGCAAAAAGAACTGTTCTGTCGTCTCTTTCCAGGACCTGGTGATGTGAGACTGGTGGGTGGGAGCGGTCACTGTGCTGGAAGAGTGGAAATGTTTCACAGTGGAGAGTGGAGGAGAGTGGGTGGAATTAGCTCCATTATAGAATCTGCTGTGGTGTGTAGACAGCTGGACTGTGGCTCTGCTGTTGCAGCTGAAAATGAATTTATGGAGCGTGAGACTGAAATGTGGTTAACCGTTTTTTGTAGTAATCATGAATCTGCCCTGAGAGAATGCAGCAATATTTTTTTTAACTCTGGTGATATCCAAGCTGAAGTTACCTGCTCAGGTAATTTAGTTCACTGTTGTTCATTTTTCACCAGCAGGACCATGAGAACTTAAAGTTAAATAATAATGTTCCGTATGTTCTCAGACTCTGTGAGGTTTGTGGATGGAGCTGGACGCTGCTCTGGGAGAGTGGAGGTGAAGTCCCAGCAGTCCTGGACCACAGTGTGTGAGTCTGACTTTGACTGGAAGGATGCAGAGGTGGTCTGTAGGGAGCTGGATTGTGGGACCCCACTAACTCTACAGGGGGCGCTGTTTGGAGAAGGGAAACACCCATTTGGAGCCAAAGAGTTCCAGTGTGAAGGTTCAGAGAAGCGTCTCCTCAGCTGTCCCACCACCGCCAGAGAGGAGAATAACTGCACAGGTGGAGGTGCTGTGGGACTCACCTGTTCAGGTAGGAACTCCACTACATCTTAAATCTTTCTTATGTGAGCAGAACCTAATGAAGGACCTTCTTCTCCTCTTCAGAACAAGATGTGGTGAGACTGGTGGATGGAAACAGTCGCTGTGCTGGAACAGTGGAGGTGGTTCACAGTGGAGAGTGGAGGAGAGCGGTAGGAGATTATTGGTCCATGATTGAGGTCCAGGTGGTGTGCAGACAGCTGGGCTGTGGCACTTCTGTTGCAGCCACAAATAGACTTTCAGAGAGGAGCGAGACTAGATGGAGGATTCACTGCCCAAATTCTGAAACTGAGCTGAAGGCATGTGCCATTTACAGTGATACTCTGGCTAATAAAGCTGGTGTGATCTGCTCAGGTAACTCAGTGAAGCTCCTAGAAAGACAAAGTGTGACTGGTTATAAAGTATTCTGAACAATCACATATTTTCTGACTCCTCCTCAGATTTCCTGGAGAAGCCCATCATCTCTTACTCCAATCCCATAATAGTGTCCAGGGATCTCCTGGGTCCAGAGGTTTTCAGGGGCCTCAGCTTCTCCATCACCTGCTCCACTCAGCCACAGTATCCAGGAGGAACCTTCCACCTCAGACTGCCCTGGACCAACAGAAGCCACGCTCAGCCAGCTGTCAATCACTCAGCCTCCTTCCACTTTCCTGCTGCAGATGATTTCCACCAGGGGAACTACAGCTGCGTCTATGAGAACACCGTGACCTTTCACAACCTAAATTTTACAATCAAAAGTCAATATTATTTTGATGTCTGGTCTCCTGGACCTTTCACCTCTAACTTCTCCTCTGAGAGTGAACCACTGTCCCTCACTGTTACAGGTAACCTGCCCTGGTTTCATGATCAGTTCATTTTAATCTTGCATGTCCAAATCTTTTTAAAGGCCTGTGGATTTGTGTGTGTGTGTGTGTGTGTGTGTGTGTGTGTGTTTCAGACTCTCCATTGCCTGCAGTCATTTCCAGAATGCTTCTGGTGCCGTTTCTGATGCTGATCACCTGCCTATCCATCTTCCTGACCTTCAAGTATTGCGGTCATTTCCTCATTAGAAGAAATACATCCAACACACAAGAGGATGGAGTTCACTGGAATTCATTGGTGTCTCCAGGCCAGCAGCGCGCAGTAGCATAAGAACATCAATCTGGTTTCCCCGCAGTTTGAGCTTAATCCCTTTCCCAATCCACTCCTGCAGAGAAGATAATATCCACTCTGTAATTTCAACCAGATTGAACAGACACTAGAGGGTGAGATTTGCTGATGATCTTCATTACAGAATCTCTGGCAGTCATGGATTTTATATCGAGTAGATATGAAAAATGCCAGTGTCCTCATTAAGAGTTTCTTGCTCCGCCTCACTTTTCTTCGTTCACTCTGAGGGCCCGAGGGCCGCCCCAAATTTCGAAATCCGTTCAAAAGTAACCCTCCTCCACTGAGGTTAGCATGCATCAATGCAAACCTGCTACAACTCTCCATGTTGCACTGAAAGCTTTGCATAAATGCTGTTTCATTTTCTATAACAAATCTCTTAATTTTACCTAAAATTATTTCATTTGTGTCACAGATACTAAGCAGCATATATGTTTAGGGACAAAATGTTTTTCTTGATCGGGGTTTTGCTCAATGCTCGTATAATGACTATTTTGGTGAAATGTATTTCTAAAATAATGTTTAAGCTTTTATAGATAAATAATTTAGGAGCTCAGAATGAGATGAAACCCTTGCAAGCATGTACTTCCTCTTTTGCTTGGTATTTAATTCATTTTAATCTGAAGATAATTCTGTAATGCAACTGTCTTTTAAAATAAAGCATTTGAAAGCACATTAAGATCAGCACAAATATTTGTCACTGCAGATCAACACAGACACACTGAAGCTAAGCAGTCATAATAAAATTGATTTAAAAATAATGTTTTTATTCTTGGAAGCATGGGGAATGCTGTTGGTCCAACCCTATATCATGTAACGTAAAGTAGCATTTAGCAGACACCCTTATCCAGAGTGACTTACAATCATTAGTTACAGGGACAGTCCCCCTGGAGTAACTGAGGGCTGTGTCTTGTTCAAGGACTCAATAGTAGAAAGTCGGAGGGTTTGAACCCATAACTTTGTCAGCATCGGGTTCATAGGCAAGTGTTTTACCAACTACGCTACAGAGATGGGGACTTGGGTCTGAGACTCTGACTTGAGTCGCACTTAAGTTGCACAAACAAAGACTTGTGACTTGACTTTAGACGTCCCTCAGCGACTCGAGACTTGACTTGGACTCGGAGCTGTAACTCGCGAGTCATAACTCGTAAACCATGTTCAATTCATGGAATTATTTATTTATATCTCACGCTTTTTCCAACGGCCCCTTGTTTGCCATAATAATGCCCGAAAACTGTTCACCTCACCCCGGTGTCCCATTACTTTTGCTAAAGGTGAACGTTTTTCAGCTAGTAACGGTTTTCGAGGGGTTTTGGAAAGGGGTATATTTTTCATATTTAAAATTTAGATTTAAGATCATTTAAGGCAAATCCTCCATGTTGGTGAGGGCTATCAAAGCACGCAGACCCGCCCCCTGCTATGCAACAGCCAATTGTAATGGCAGGGCGTGGCCAATTAGCATATTTTCTAAACATTTAGAGCTCAACATTTACAGCTCAAAAATCCCACCTTTAGAGTTGCCATTTGAAATCATTGGCACTCAAAGACTTGAGACTTGACTTAGGCTACTACCACCCCTTCATGTCTGTAATAACTGTGTAATTATACATGAACAATGTGTGTATAAAACAATGGGACTTCTACCATTACAGCATAATACTGTAGTGCAGGTCTACATACATTCACATTTTATCTCATGATTATATTAAAATATGTAAAAACTGACAGTAATTGATGTGAAATTACATATACAACACTCCTGTAATCCACCTGTACTACACGCTCCAAGGCCAAGGAACCGTTCCAAATGTACTGTAGACAGGAACCTGTTCCACTCGCTGCCTCGATGAGAAGAGGCCAACTTTACATGATATTAGGGATCAGGGGTAAGCTCTTCTAGAAACAGCTAGGTGTTCCCACTTCAACCTCACTACCAGCTTGGGTGTACCAGGTCTGTCTGGCAGCCCCACACCATCTGATCCAGAAGATGATTCTTTTCCCATGAGTGTCCAGCCCATGCTGCTGTAGGTCTGATGGAAAGACCACAAAGTTAACTTATGAGAATTGGATTCCAACTACATTACTCATAAACATGATGTTACTTATGGACAAACTACAACTTGCCATGAAGTCCAACTGTCATGACCTGGTCCTGTTGTAGCTAAAGATGAAGGAGAGCATCAACGCAAACCACCATACTTGCACATAGGATTTATTTACAAGGAAGAAACAGAACACAAACAGGCACGATGGCCGAGAATGAACATAACATAGTACAGGGATCTAGGGAAGGCTGTGTGAGTGTGTGCTACTGTGAGGGACTGAACAGAAAGACAAGTGTAAATACAGGTGCAGGTAAACTAAGGGCCAATTGGAACTCAGGAGAATGATATAGGAAATAAGATAGGTGTGTGAGGTGATCGGTGAGGGATTGTCTACATGTGAGGGATCAGGAGAGAACGAGTCCAGTACTGTCCGTGGTCTATAGCGACCCTTAGTTGTCGCCAACAGGAACTCTCCCAATGTACTGCCGCAAGCCTGCAGGAAACATGACAGTACCCCCGCCCCAAAGCCCCACTCCTGGGCGCAGAGGAGACCCTCAGGTTTCACTCCTTGTCGTGGTCCCCCTGGCCGGTTCGGAATCCGGCTCTAGCATCAGGTTGCTTGGCGGGACGGCCGAGGACCAGCCCTGTAGTCAGAAGAGTCATCTGGGCAGCCAGTTCGGGTTCTGGCCCTGGAGTCAGAGCAGACGTCTGGCCGGCCGGTTCGGCGTTCGGCCCTGGATTCTGAATGGTCTGGTCGAAGGTCGGCACTGGAGAGGAGGGGTCCGAAGTCAGTTTGGTCAAGGAGTCCACAATAGTCACGTCCTGGTTGAAATCCAGATGCGAGTCCAATGGTACCAGGTCAGGTCTGGAGGTAGTTACGTCAGTAGGAATGGCAGTGTGTGTAGCGTCCTGGTTGGGCCCCGTCTGTAAGTCATACAGTCCCGTGTCAGGGATAGAGGTAGGAGTTGCGTCCATATGTACGTCAGTGAGTGGGAGTCCAGTATTGTCCAGGGTCTATAGCGACTCTTAGTGGTCGCCAACAGGAACTGTTCCAATGTACTTCAGCAAGCCTGCAGGGATTGTGACACCAACAACAAAACACTTAAGCTTAGATGCACTGAAGTATCCCAAAAGAACCACCAAGATTGTTCACATTTCAAGACCCTCCCCCAGTGCCCCTAGAAAGGTTTGGTACTGAAAGCTGATGTTTGGAGGATTTGGCATCACGACAGTTTTTCCCCGTTATTCGATTTGGCAGTCAGGCCACCCTCTCATTTCCTGGGACAAAGTCCAACACAGCAATACACAGTTCGGCTAACGAGGATCCCCACACCCCCCACTGCCTCTCACCCCGAGCAGCTCTTCACTTTCCCTACCCACTCAGTCTGGGTCATTTAGTTCCTCTCAACCACCCCCTCAAAGCTTTGCCATCACAATTGAATTCTCCCAGTAGAACTAGCTGGTACTCTTTCCAGGACACTCCCCAGTGCCCCTAAACATGTGTAACTAAAACCTGATCAAGATTCAATCCAGATACCGGTCACACGATGTCAGCAGGTGTGAACAGGCTGTCGCTTACAGACAGCCTCAAATGTCTTCACTTTATTTATAATCAAATGAGAAGATGAAGAGCTGAATGTGGGCAGAAGTTTGGTTCTGGTTGGTCCATGGGACTGTTTCCTGGACTTATCCAGCACTGGAATAGGTTAGACATGCAGCATGAGATACCTTGGCAACGCAGACCCATTACAAGTGCTCCACCACCATTAAACTATTACACAAATAAATGAAAATATTAATTAAACATCTGTGTGTTTGTTCATCTGTGTGTGTTTACATGCGTCTCCAGCAGTGATGATCTGCTATTGCGTAAGAACTCAAATTTTGTGTTTGAGGCAGAAAAAACAGTAGATAAGATCTTCACAACTTTTTAAGAAACATGCAAGCATCTGCTGACAAACACACACACACACACACACACACAGACACTACTTTTTACTCTGTTTATTTTTGTACTTATTGTCAAACAGTTTTGTATCTTAATCCTGACATAAAGCTTAATGTACCAAAATATGTGTAGTTTCACATTATTTAAAAATCACACACAGGAGACCAGCGCGTCCAGCCAACTGCAGCAGGGGGTTGGAGTTGCGTGTATGTATGTGTGTGAGTGTGTGTGTTTGTGTGTGTGTATTTTTTTCCCTCTTCTAGAAGTCATTTATCAGTGTTGCATAAGAAGTTTTCTGGGGGAGGAAAATCAGATTGGAACAGAAGCCACACACACACACACACACACATACATACACGCAACTCCAACCCCCTGCTGCAGTTGGCTGAACTCGCTGGTCTCCTACAGACGTGTGGAGACTCTAGACTGTAGAGGATGGAGGACCAGCCTCCAGCAGCCGTGCTCACTGCTGTCCTACTGATGCTCCTCTGCTCCACTGCAGGTAGGACTCAGGACTCACTGCTGGACTCTCTGCTGGGGGTCTACTGTCTAGGGGCTGTAGGGGGGGTGTCGGGAAAGCAGCTGAAGCTTCTTCACAGATGAGGCTCTCATGTTGTTTTACATTTAAGGCTGTGTGAGACCGAAATACCATCAACGGTTGTGTGTTAGATAAGAGAACTTTTGTTTGTACAAAAGGTTATCAGCAAATGTACACTAGAAATATATTTCAGTGGTTCTCCTCGTCTTTCAGATCACTTTTGTGTGGCCTCTGCGGCATCAAGCAGGTGTGGTAGCATGGTTTCAGTCACTGCCTAAATGTCATGAATATATATGTTTTACTTTAAAAAGAAATCTTCTCAGCACTTCTACAATAAGAATAAACAATTATAACAGTTTAGTCAAAATTCCAGAATAAAAATTAACATGAGAATTTCTACAATCATGTGGAAAAATCAGGAGACCCCATTAAATATTCAGTTCTTTATTAAGAAATGTTGACATATTGATGTCTAATCTTGTATTTTTGATTTGTAAAGAATAAAAAAGTGTCACGCACACCAGGTCACGTGACGTCAATAGGCACTGGAAATGACTCAAGTGTATATAAACAGGAAGCAGGTAAACACACATCACACAGACATTGAAGTCCTAACTTCATGCCCACCGTGTTGAATCTACCCTTGGGAAAGAACCAGATAATTCCTGTTCAGTCCATGACAGAATGTCTGTGTGTCTGAGCCAAGCGGACGTGTCACGTCTGTGGGAGGTGCTGAACCAGCAGTAGGCGGAGATCGTCGCCTTGCAGCAGGAGGTGAGCTCTCTTCGCACGGAGACTGTCAACCTCTTTGCTGAGATCACTATCCTGCAGCAGGCTCTCCAAGCCCCTCCCACGGCTGCCGCTCCAGTCCAACCCACTCCTCAAACTCTGCCTCCTTCACAAATTATGTCTAAAATCTCCTTACCTGACAAATGAAATGGAAAAGATGGGAAGTGATGTATTTTTAACAAACCTCTCTCTTGTTTTTGAGTTTCAGCCAATCCACTACCCCTCTGACAGATCCCGGATCGCACTTCTCTCATCTCTCCTCACCGGGCAGGCAGCGGAATAGGCCGCGGCGGTCTTGAGAGCCAACTCCTCCACTGCTCATAACTATAATGAATTCACAGCTCAAGGCCGCCTTCCAACATCCAGAGAGTGAGGTAGTGGTCGACTCCCGCCTGTGCTACCTGCGGCAGGGTGATTGGACAGTCAGCCAATACTCCTCTGAGTTCCGGACGCTGCCGGTCCAACCCACCTGGAGTGACGTGGCTCTTTGTACTGCGTTCTACGAGGGACTCAACAGCCGCATGAAGAGAGAGAGAGAGAGAAAGAGAGAGAGAGCTGGCCTCACGCGATCCCCCCAACGCGTTAGAAGGCATTATTCAGCTGAGCCTCCATGTCGATCTGCGCCTGGCAAGTTCACACGCATTCACCCATGAACATCACCCTGAACCTACCAACACTTCTGAAACAGAAGTGTTATCTCGGCCTGTTAACATCACAGCCATAGACGGTCATCCCCTATCCAACAGCCCTATTCACCTCCGTTCCACTCCAGTCATCATGTCTATTGACGATCATTCTGAAACCATCCAGTTCTTCCTCAATAACCTCACCTCTCCTCCCATTATCCTAGGGCACCCCTGGCCGTTCCGGCATGACCCCATCATCTCCTGGACCCAGCACCGTGGTCTTCAATGGGGACCGACCTGCAGAGAACTCTGCTTAATGGCTCTGGCTGAGACGTGCTCTGGGGAGGCCGAGGCCACCGACGTCAACCTGGAGACCATTCCCGTCCCGTACCATGACCTGGCGGGGGTCTTCAGTAAGCGGAAGGCCCTGCGACTTCCTCCTCATCGCCCGTAAGACCTGGCCATCGACCTCCAGCCAGGCACGGTACCACCCCACGGCAGTCTGTACTCACTAACTGCGGGGGAACAGAAGACCATGGAGGAGTACGTTGCTGAGGGCCTGCGCAACGGTACTATTCGTCCCTCCACTTACCCCACCGCCACATGGTTCTTCTTCATCAAAAAGAATGATGTGGGTCTCTGTCCCTGTGTCGACTATCGGGGGCTAAATAAAATCACCATCAAGAACCGGCACCCGCTTCCACTCATTAACACCGCCCTGGACTCTCTCTCTGGTGCTAAGATCTTCCGCAAGCTGGACCTCAGGAGTGCTCACAACCTTGTCTGCATCAGAGAGGGAGAGGAGTGGAAGACGGCGTTCATAACCCCCACCGGCAACTATGAGACCCTGGTTATGCCATTTGGACTTTGTAATAGCCCTTCTTTTCAGCAACTTATCAATGGTGTTCTTCGTGACATGCTGGGACGCTGAACATTTGCCTACCTTGACGACATCATAATCTATTCTAAGACCTTAGAGGAGCACACCCAGCATGTCTGGGCAGATTTGAAGAGGTTGCTGACCCATCAACTCTTCTGTAAGTTGGAAAAACGTGCCTTTCACCAGCACACCACCACATTTCTTGGTTATGTTGTCTCCTCCCAGGGTGTGGCCATGGATCCTCAGAAGTTGGAGGCTGTGCGTTCATGGCCCCTACCCACGTCACTGAAGCAGCTGCAATGTTTTCTGGGGTTCGCCAATTACTATCAGGGAGCGTGAACTGCTTGCAATCAAGTGGGCTCTAGAAGAATGGCATCACTGATTCCAGGGCGGCAGTGAGCCATTTACGGTCTGGACAGACCATCAGAACCTCATCACCATCAGAAATGCACGCCGACTCAACCCTCGTTAGGCAAGATGGGCACTGTTCTTTGAACAGTTTTATCTTCAACCGTCCGGGGCCCAAGAACACCAAGGCCGACGCACTCTCCCGTCTACACCTTTCGGAGAGTCCCTGGATGGATCCGGCGCCCATCTTGCCCCCTCAGGTCATCATCACTCCTCTCCTGTGGGGGTTAGAAGACAGGGTCCACCAGCAACAGACCTTGGAGCAACCTCCAGTGGAGATGCCTGTTGGCAGACTGTATGTCCCCACCAGCGTTCACGAGGAGGCCCTTAAATGGGCCTGTGATTCCATCCTGTCAGGGCATGCTTGCACCACACGCACCATCACCTTCCTCCAGCGTGCCTTCTGGTGGCCCCAGATGAAAAAGGACATTAGGAACTATGTCTGGGCCTGTTTAGTCTGTGCCCACGCTAAAACACCTAACACTCCCACAGGTAAGGAACTTCAGCGTCTGCCGGTCCCCAAGCGCCCATGGTCCCACATTGCCCTGGACTTCGTCACTGGCCTTCCCGAGTCCAAGGGCTTGAACACCATCTGCACCATCGTGGACCAGTTCTCCAAGGCTGTCCACCTGGTGGCCCTGGCCAGACTCCCCTCGCCTCTGGAAACTGCAAAAATCATACTTGAGCACGTAGTCCGCTTGCATGGGTTCCCCCAGGACATCGTCTCGGACAGAGGGCCTCAGTTCACTGCCAAATTCTGGAAGGCCTTCTGCCGTCTGATTGACTCCACCACCAGTCTCTCATCTGGGTACCACCCCCAGACGAACGGTCAGATGGAGCGGACCAATCAACAGCTGGAGCGCTTCCTGAGATGCTTCGTGTCAGATCGTCAGAGCTCCTGGGCCGACTTCCTCATCTGGGCAGAACTCTCATACAATCTCCACATCTCCTTTGCCACTGGGATGAGCCCATTCGAGGTATGTCAGGGTTTCCAGCCTCCGGTTTTCGTCCATCAAGAGCCGGAGGTTGACAAACCCTCGGCACAATGATTAGTCCACAGGTGTCGGCGGCTGTGGGACGTCGCCAGGAGGGCCATCATCCATACCAGTGCCAGGTACGTTCGGCAGCACAGCCACCGGCACCCTCCGAGATGACTGTTCCATGTCCACTCGTCACGTCCAACGCCGCACCGACTTGAAGAAACAATGAAACACCGACTCCGGTGTCTGTCACACACATCAGGCCACGTGACGTCAATAGGCACTGGAAATGACTCACGAGTGTATATAAACAGGAAGCAGGTAAACACACATCACACAGACATTGAAGTCCTTAATTCATGCCCACCGTGTCGAATCTACCCTTGGTCTCCGGTAACGTGAGTACTCTTGCTCTTCAAAGGTTCATCTCTCTGTACCGGTGTGTGTGTGTGAGAACGCGGACTCGTTTGGTGCAAGTTCTTACTCCATTAGGGAGCGTTCTTAGAATAAATTGCGTGGCTTACGAGCTCTCTCGCTTCGTCCCCGTCTGGGCTTTTCCTCCACGCTACAGTTGGGCAAAGAACCAGATAATTCCTGTTCAGAACGTGACTAAAAGTAACCCTGTTTTACTCATTAAACAAAGAACATGCATTATTGTTCTTTCCTTTTTTCCTTTTGTTTTCCTTTTTGCATGGGATTCTTTGCTGTGCATTAAGCTTTCGGTGTTATTTGTGTTTATTTTGATTTACACGTGTGTTATTCCCAAATGGACACTCCTCACGAAAACTCAGTGACACCACCTGAACTGCATTAGGTGTGAGCGAATCAGGGCGATGCGTGGGCGGAGCCCGGGACTTAAAACATGGCGCCACACAGGGCAAGAGAGAAACAGGAGGAGAATAAAGAAGGCAACGCAAGCCAGAAATGGGCAGCGAAACAGCGTGGAAGCGCAGGGCAGCACAAGGGAAGTAAAGCACACCAGCAGCTCGAAAGGAAAAAGACTGACCAAAGACGCTGTGGACAGAGCACGAAGAGAAGCTGTTGCGCTGGGCATAAACATTGGACTTGGGGATTCAGCTTGTGTGCGTGACACAGAGGCTCAAGAGGTGCTGAGGGGTGCGCGGAAGGAAAGGCGTGCCTGGAGGACTGCACAGACACGGCGCTGAGACGCGTGGTGGCGAGGACTTCTTTCTCCAGCAGTTAACCGGTTAACCGTGAATATTATCCTCGCTTTCCCCTACCAGGTCTTAAGAGAGTGGATCTCTAGCCAATAGGCCTGTGGCGTGTGGATACTGGTCGTTGTGTGTTCTCCTTTCAAGGT
>JBBIGB010288222.1:0-13074 GCA_037577075.1 Alestopetersius hilgendorfi | reverse complement strand
GAGTAATATATAAATAGTGTAAACAGTTACCAGAGTAATATATAAGCAGTGTAAACAGTGACCAGAGTAATATATAAGCAGTGTAAACAGTGACCAGAGTAATATATAAATAGTGTAAACAGTGACCAGAGTAATATATAAATAGTGTAAACAGTTACCAGAGTATACACATGTCAGTCATACCAGATCAAAGTTTGGACCAGTCTTGTCAAAAATGAAATAATCATAGATTTTGTGGCTCCCCCAGAAGACACCTCTGGGTAACTCTCATTGCGATGGCTGACATTTCAAAACAGACGTGGTGAGATTTGTTTTGGCAGAAATGGATATTTAATAAAGCCCTAAGGCTTGACTTGTAGGCACTGCAGAATGTTACCGTGGTGCCTTTGATATAAAGTGGACAAAGTCTGAAATGAGTGAGACAAATACAATTTAGAGTTCCTGTACATCAGAGAAAGATGAAGATAAATAAAATTTTGATGATGCTTGCAGTCAAAAAGAGATGAGTCATTAGTCATTAGGCTTATTTAGGCTTATTTTCAGACACCAATCGATACAAAGTTCAGCAGCAATTAACAATGGTATCGATACCTATTTGCCAATTTTGTATCTGCCAGGTTCACAGAAATAGCCGACAGACTGTAACAATTTTCAACAGGCATTGCAGCAGGCTGCCCTGTCACTACCCAATTTAGACAGGAAACCAGATTTTGACTATGCATGCGCAGAAATACGTCATTTCCGCTCTGTGCTGCTTTACGGCAGCGGCTTCTTAGTTTTACGTTGGCGCAGCTCGTTTGGGTTATTACACTTTATTTTAAAGTTTCATTCTAATGATTTTCCTCATTCTTGTTCTAATCGTGCATTTTGGGGAAGTTCACTTTTACTCTTCCTTTTATTGCTTTGTTAAAGCATTTGCTTTGTTAAGCAGGGGTCTCAAACTCCGGTGCAAAGCTGTCCGAGTCAGGTTACATTTTTTGATAGGTAGAAAAGACAGGGAAATAAAGAAAAGAATAGATATTATATAATGTATAATTATAATATATATAACTAGTAGTATATAATATATAAAATATGAAAATCACTGTACAAGAGCGTGGTAATATCTACAAAAGGGATTTTTTTATAAATACTAGTACTCACATTTTAATATTGCACATTTTGATTATTGCACCTGATATTTCACTTGAAGTTTCACAATTTCTAACTGTTTAAGTTGGCATATTGCACCTTAAACAGATAATGACTTATTCACATTGTACAGTACAAGTGAGGTGTGTGAGGTAGTGTGTAGTGAGGTGAGGAAGTGTGGTGTTATTTTTAAGTGTTCAGTGTTTTTGTTTTGCCATCAGTCTGACTGTGGAGGGGACAAAGCTGTTGAAGAATCTTGCTCTGTTTAATGATGCTGCCCGCTCTGTTGTGTCTCAGGTTGTATGTACAGTTTTTGTGTCTGAACAGTGAGTGAGCTGGATGTTGTGAGTCTCTGATGATTCCCTCTGCTCTTCTCCAACAGTGCAGTGTGTACAGAGAGTCCAGGGAAGGTTTTGTCCCTATGATCCTCTCCGCACCGCAGTCTTTGACTCTTTGCAGAGCCTTCCTCTCTGCATGTGTGGTGTTCCCATACCAGACAGTGATGCCTGCGGTGAGGATGCTCTCTATCAGTTTTTTGTATGTATGCCTGGGTGAGAGGACGATGGTTCAGGCCAGCTTTCCTGAGCAGCCGGATGAAATAAAGCCCTTGCTGGGCTTTTTTCACTGTGGCTGTGGTGTTGGGAGTCCAGCTCAGGTCTGATGTGACCTGCAGTCCCAGGAATCTGTGACTGTGGGCCCTCTCCACCTCAGTCCCTTTGATGATAAGAGGCTATTTACTGACGTCTTGCGTGCATTTAATGTTTTAGCTCAATAAATCTTAAACAAAACGCTTTTACAACACAATATACAACAGCGGTTTGGTAGACAATGAGCTACAGCCAAATTTTCGCCCAAACGAAAAATAGGTATTTAAAGGAAAACAGATAACATTGCTGGCTATGAACAGTCCGCTATCAGAGGAGAGCTTAGGGATTGTCTGCGAAGTGCTAAAAGAAAACATACAATGTCAATAACTTCACTTCCAAAAGGCTTTTAGAATGTTATCATGGTCATATTACACCCCTTACTTTAGTGAAATGTACCTTAGTCTATTTTAAAAGATGTTTTGTTAGGAATAACATTCAATAACTTTGCTCCCATCAACTGTACTACCACCAAAATCACTGCGCACTTCTACAGTCCCATTATGGTCATACTACACCATTTAGTTTGGTGAAAAATTATTATTAAATAAAATGCAACAACTTTCTTACTATAAAATATAGTTCCACCAAAATGACTCCCTAGATATGTAGAATGATTTTGGTGGAACTACATTTTATAGTAAGAAAGTTTTGTATTGCAGATAAAAAAATCATTTCCCAAACTAAGTGGTGCAGTCCTACCATAATAAGATTGCAAATTTGTCCAAGTGAATAATTAAAATTGTATTTAATTTTTTTTTTTTTTTTGCTGAATTTGAAAGCCTGAAAGTTTTTATATTGAATGCTGTAATTACAATTGAAATAAACCAAGAATGTTTTTTAAATTCATATACTTTTGTCACTAATTTACTTCCACAGACAGCCACGTAACTCCACCGGGGAGCAACCAAGTACAGCAAAATTTTACACGGTCTCTCATCTAGTGTTGCTTTCTCAACAAAAATTAGGACTGAATATTGTTGTCAACGAACATTTATCACGAGACAAAAAAAATATAGATTGGGACGCATTGCCAATACTGTATAGTGCCAGGGAAAGAGAAATGACACACACAGCATTTTGATAAGCAGCCTTTCCCATATCCATGCAAAAAAGCTGAACCTAAATTGTGATTTGGTTGTGTACAATATACTTGTTCGGGAATAAAAAAAATCAGGTAAGTTCAGGCCAGCACACTGAAGGTGAAGACTTTTATCAGATTTACCTTGCTCAGGGTACCTCAGAGGTGCCTAGCGGTCTTGGGAATCGAACTCAGACTTTGTGGTCGCAGGGCGAATGCCCTAACTATTAGGCTACCAACTGCCCCCTACTTCTAAGTTCTAACATGTTCGATTGGCAAAATAAATGTTAATAATGTCTTTCGTGTATGGATGTGACTAACACGAATAAAAACTGACAGCTTAATGCAAACTAAAACTAAAATGAAGACAGGCCGCCAAAAACGATAGTTGGAGCACTGCCCGACATGCAGTTCCTCCAAGAGTCGCTTGGTGGCAGTGTTGAGCTGGGATTAGATTTCCTGACTAGAAGGGTGAACTAATAAGACACAGAAAACCAGAACAGAAATACCTGCCCTGTCCAGCCGAGAGGAACACTGTGGAGTTTACACTGTGTGCTGACAGCAGTAATGAACCGATGCGATCAGAATATTTTTATTCAGCCTCGTTTCTGAGATCTTCAGGCCGGAGTGACACCCTTTGAAAAGAATATGACACACATTGATGTTGTACTGGAGGTTGTTGGAAATGAGCTGGAGATTAAATCTGTCTTTCTTCATACTAGTACCCATAAGTAAGAGCATGTTCACATTTTTACAGCAAGTCAGGTTTAATCAGGTTTAGTCAGGTTTAGTGGTGGAGGTGTTGTCATTATTCTGTCTTCTGTCTTATTCTGTCTTGCATTATTCTGTATTGTTGGGTGAGGTTTTGGCTAGTTATAATGTGACAGTTGTTGTATAGATGCTCTGACTGCAGTATCTCGGTTAAATAGTTGACTCAGATTTAAGCTGTTTTTCAGGTAAGAAATAGTTGTGGACTTCTTAAGCTCTGATGTACGTCGCTCTGGATAAGAGCGTCAGCTAAATGCCGTAAATGCCGTAAATGTTGTATGAACCAAACTGAAGATGACTGAAATTTTCAGGAAAACTGAATACTTGATGATGTCCAGAACTCTGGCCGCTGCTTTTTATTACTGTTATTATTAATGCTAATAATAATTTGGAAATTATATGTGTGCCTTTCACACATCAAAACACCCCTTAAAGTCTCAAATGGTTATTTGAGGTTATACTATAGTTAAAGAACCACCTCTGTAACTGAGATGTACTTGTAAGCAACTTTTTAATTTATAAAGAATGATTCTTCCTAGAACCTTCACGTTACAAAAGGTTCTTTACCAGTTTCATGCTTCTTCCTGGAATGTTCACAGAAAATGCAAAGGTTACGTAAGGGCTAATCCTGGATCCTATTTATTATGTGGATGTTTTTTCTTTACTCTTCCTTTTCTGTGGAGGTGAGGAAGCTTAGAGCTGGTTCAGGCCGAGCTGTATATGAGTAGGAGTGGAGGTGCGGTGAGACGGGAAACCTGTGCAGCTAATTTGTGTGCGGTTAGAGTAGAGATATGGAGGGGGAGCTTCTGCGCTGATTTGTATCAGCAGCCCCTCTGTGTAGGAGCCGTATTCGGAGTGGGCTTCCATTCCTAAAGCCGAAACATCACAGAGAAGCAGAAGGGCCATTAATTCTCGTAAGTGTTTGGGTGGGCACTAGATTACACTGTGCTTAAGATCCAGAGCTCTGCTGGAATAACACTGGAGGGGTTAACTAAGCTCTTAATACAAGCTTTTGGACAAGCTGGGATCAGTGTAGGACTAATTCAGTCACCTTCCAAAATGCTAATATCCATGAAGGGGCTCACAGGAGCCAGTAAATACATTCCCTGAACCCCCCTTTTGATTCCACACAGTGGCCATTTTATTAGAAACACCGCCTTGTGTTTCCACTCGCTCCCCACATTTTTACAAATTCCGTTCAAGTCGATTTTATTTATACAGCGATTTTACAAAGCAGCTTTACAGAGTGCAGGTCCGAGCCTCTAGTGAGCCAAAAATTCCCTCAACTGGAGGAAGAAACCCCGGGGACTCAAAAGGGGAACCTGTCCTCCTCAGGTCGACCCGGAGATAAATAACAAGAGAAGGTCTTAATGAACGAGATTATAGACAGATAGGCTGCCTACGGCTAACTGGCTTGGAACCACTAAGAGTCCATAGAGGTACATTTTGTTGGAAGAGAAACTGAGAGTCTGTAGTGCATAAACAACAGGATGAGGAACAACAATCTCTCCTCGAGCTTTAAGCAGCAGTTGCCCTTGGCTGGGGGAGGAGCATGTGTGGAGCTGCTGTAACCAGTCAATGGCATTTTGGCACAGGGCCCCAATGATTGCAGGACTGGGGTCCCAAGGTGATCAGTCGGGCGAGACAAGTGTGCAGAAAACTGTTTATATATGTGTATGTTTTTATATCTATAAGAGCTGGGTTTTTGTGTCACTGAGTGATGTCCCAAAATGCCCATCTGTGGTCAGAAACGGACCTCTAATGATGGTGGAGGGGTTTCCGATCGCTCAGAGCCCAGAGGGAGGGTGGGTTTTTCCGCTGTGTTTATTTTAATTCTGCGCTGTGTGTTTAAACGTGCTGTAGATTTGTTAGAAGCCAGTCTGGCTACAGCTGCATCTCCACACAGTTGACCTAGATCGGGGAAATGCTGTGTAGAACTTTGAGTTACAGCCACTTTGAGTTGCAGCCAGTTCTCTCGGCAGGTTCCTAACTGGTGTTTCATGAGACTGAGAGTGATGGCAGATCATCTGAAAGTAATACATTTGAATGTTTGAGATGTTGAAGCTGTGATAGAAGAAATTTGGCCCCTCATCTTTTTTGTTTTGGGTCATTTTTGGCACAAAGAGTCTCTGACCAGGTTCTTCTGATTATCAGGTCAGTAGTTCTGATATTAAATCAGGTATCAGGGTGTCTCCTCCACTCATGCCCTCCCACCACGAGGACAATGAACAGAAAAGCTTCATCCAGACCAGAGAAGACCCACTGAAATGAAATGGCGTGCTGCTCCATGCACATTCCGGCTGGTTCCCACATGCGAAGCCTTCCTCAGAAGCTCTTGCGGGTGCTGTGTGTATGCGTGCCTGACAGACCGACCCATGCTGTCCTGCAGCCCTGCAGATAAACATGCCTCGCAGCAACAGGTCTGCGATCAATGGCCTGTTCTGTGACCCAGATAGGAGACGGCAGAGATGGGCTGAAATAAAACCACTCCATGCAGCATCGATCGCCTAATGCAGGCTGTCCCTCATATTTCATTGGAAAGCTGTCATCCTCCCCCGCTTCTGATAGCTCATCAATAGGGTCAGAGGTTGCCGTGCTTTATTTGTTTATTCCTGTCGTTTGCAGGGAGCGTCCACATTATCAACAGGGGGGGACCTGTCCAACCTGCAGACCTTTCAACACGCCATAAACATGATGTGACACTTCATAGCCTCATTCCCCAGCAGCTCTGAGACGGATGAGCCCTGGGTGAGAATGGAGAGAGAATGGCTGAGAATGTCCACCTGCATAAACACAAGTGTCCCCTTTAGAGACATTTTTTCCAGAGATATTTTTTATTGAATGTTTTCAGATAATACACAGAAGAATTATGCAACAAACAAAGAACACCAATAAACCCTAACCAACCCACCCTGGGCACTTGAGAGAGAAAGATAGATGGAATGAATAAATGTAAAGGAAAAAAAAGAAAAAAAAGAAAATATAGTAAATAAAAACCAAAAAAAGTAAATAAATAAATACATTTTAAAATATAATTATGGGATACATTGGCACTAACATTGAGTAGACTGCTGAAGCTGACAAGCATGAGAACACGTATCTTACTCCAAACCATCTCAGTCTCCATATCCTGCTTCACTTGGATATAAATCGGAAAAATCTTCTCCATGCCTTAACTGATTACATATGTCCATTTTTAATGCAAGGTTAGTCGGCTTTTAATGACTATTAATTCACATTCTTCTGTTATCTGGGCTAGCTGGACCCCCATAAACACTATCATTGACTGGGAGACAATTCATAACTGGGATTTATTAAGGATCATTAAGGAAGTCCGGTAAACTTCCTAAAATCTGCTATAATTAAGTGTGCAAGACATAAATGAGGTTCAGACTCGGTTTGGTGTGAAATGCTCTGTAGAAGCTCAGAGTCTGAGGTGTTCACCATGATGGAGAATGGACTCCAAAAGTTCCCTCACAGAAAGTTATAACATGTAAGGGTTGTGAATGGTAACCTCTGCTGGAAATGCCAGTTTCTAAAAGTGTCTGTGTACTGAGCAGTGTGGTCTGAGTGGGCGTGTGAGAGATGGATGTCCTGTGGGTTCAGTTTATCACTTAAAAGAGCTGAGTGTGAGATTACACTTCACAGTGTTTCTGCTCAGAGTGGTGACCACCAGAAAAGTAACCACTGAAGAATATACAGCAATACAGCGATTCCTTACGCAGATTCAGTCTTACGCAGATTTTTTCTGAGAACCGAATTGTATTACTGCCCCCAGTCAGGTCCAGTTTTCTCAGTTATCTCAGTTTATTTAGTATTAGTAAGCTGTGCCCTGTCTGAACGTGGGTAGAGAGGGTTATTTCAATGCTTCTGTTGTGGGTGAGTGTTAACGCTAACCGCTAATGCTAACACTTTTTTTTAACAATACATTTTTCTGATTATTTATTTACCTTTACATTTTCTTTAAGGGTAATGCATTAAACTGACTTCAAAATGAAATTAAAGTGATCTGGGGGCAGATTTGGGTGCAGATCTAGGGTTTACACTATAAAAATAGACATTTTAGGCATTTTTTAAGAAAACACAACACGTTTTTTCACTATACACAGGTGCTCTTGGAACGTAACCCCCGCGACAACTGGGGAGTTACTGTATACCATTTTCTTTCATACTCTCCTAAATCACCAAAAACAATTGTGTGGCATCCCTGACACCCTCACCCTGGTTGTCTTAGGCTTGGGTGTGGGTCTGTGTGGTCAATGTGTTGTTCCAGGTTCTTCACGATGGGGTGGGGGGGAATAGGGCTCACATCTCCTGGACCAGACAGGGTTTTGGGCTTAGTGGGGTTCTAATCAGCCCTCCAGCATTTAGTGCCACAGTCTGGCTCAGCCGGGGGGTCCTCTGGCCGCTCCGGGATTTCAGTGTTTTATTTTACTTCCACTGACTCTTCATAAACTCAATGACCATGTTTTCCACATCAGTGTGTTTATTGAGCTATTATAACAAAGGAGAGGCATCTGGACTATAAACACAACACTTTCAAAAACAAGCAGAGAAAAGAATATTCAAGCAGCTGTTCTACACAGTTCTATAAAATATACAAACACAAAATAAATATTCCTGTTGAAATAACAGTCATGGTGAAAAAAAACCCCTGATTATTACCTGAGGTCTACAGATAAATGGGTCTGTACATAATTAACGAACACCTTTAAGCCTTAAAATGAGACAGACCTTGATGTTTAAAAGGTAGTCGCTATTTCTGTCACAGTCGAGGCCACTAAGGCGTCTGGTCTGGGTTCGAGCGGTTGGTTGGCGCTGGCTGTCGCCTGTTGAGTCGGGTATAAAGGCAAAGCTTCCATTTTCAAGTGTGTGAGGGTGGAGTGTCTCGCTTTCAGCATGTTGCTGCCGCAGCAGCTCTCTTTCCAGGACTGAGGATTAATACGAGTGCAGCCTATTGTGTAAACATCCCCAGAAGATGAACAGCCATATCTCCCCTGAAAGCCAGCCACCAGGGAATCCCGAGTCACAAAGGAACCTGGAATAGAGAGCGAGAGGGTTCAGGTAGACTTTCAGGCTGCTTATCGAGGACAGGGACGAATGTAATGTGTGCAAGGTGAGAAGAACCTACCTTTGATCCACGGCTGGAACGTAGTGAGGTTCCTTTTTAGCCCCTCCCCACTGATGTCTGAATCGCTGTCTGTGAAATCGCTGTCCCCTTTGCCACTGTCCTTCATGCTCAGCTGGTCCATGTTGCTGGTGTCACTGAGCAGACATGTCAGACAATCTGAGTATTGATGTTCTCCAGCAGAGAGAAACATGCAGTGGCACATGGCTGATTCGTGACCTGCTATACGATCCACTCTCTACCCTGAAGGTCTCATCACTGTGAGAATGGAAACCTATCTAGGAACCAGTGCTGTTCATGAAACGTCCAGGAGCTGTATTACAGAACCTTCCTCTCTACAGTATAACGTTAAGGACGATTTAAGAGGATTTTTTTTTTTTTTCAATTTGGTATTACAGAAGCAAATCCTAACTGGATTTAGGAATCATAAATAAACAATCTAACATCAATGATCCACTTTTATATTTGTTACCTAGCAACTAACGCAACATGTGATCTGGTGAAGTCACTGTTACCTGCTGCCACTCTAAATTTCCAAGGCTCCAGTCAATAACACTGTATCGCCAGAGTCTCTTCATTACTGTCTTCAGAATATGGAGATTAAACACCGCCCTGCTCTGAACTTTAAACCAGACCAACTGGACAATGTGGACTAAAGTACTGAGACGGATCTGTCATAGAAAACGAAGTTGACAAAAGTATAGGGACACACACACACACACTTTCACACTTTTACACACACACTCTCTCACACTCTCACACACACAGTCACACACTTCACCTTAAAAAATCCCCTTAGCTTTAATTAAAAAATTAAGCTCGTTTGTTAATTGTACCCCAGCCGGGAGGGAGAGCACCGCGCCACCGGGCCAAATTACCCATAGTCTAAATAATCAGCTGGCGACAGTTTGGACAGAGGAAGGGTTTCCTAAAGTTAAGAGAGTTTATTTAAGACTTTTTGTGGTTATGATGCTTCTGTAATACACTTTTCTTTATTCAAGTTAGGAGAAGAAAACTGACTCAGGAACAGTTGTTCTGTAATGGGCTATTTTCCTAAATAAAATCCTAAACTGTCGTTACCATGGTTACCACACAGTTACGATTTTCAGGTTAGGAAGTTTCTGTAATATGGCCAGAGCGCTTTAGACACTCACACTGCAGGCCTAAGAGGATATCTTGATGTAAACTATCATGAGCATGCATGAATAAACCCACACGCAGACTCCTGACTGAGGATTTACCTCTTTTGCAGGCAGTACTTCTCATCCTGCCACAGATTTGTTTGTTCAAAAGGTTTGCACGGCAGGAACAGCTGTGGACAGAGAAGCGGAAGTTTAGAAACTTACGAGAAGACTCGCGTTCCTCATTTCTCATTCCAGTAGGACACTCACCTTCTCCTCAGCGTCCAGGCTCTTATCTTCATACAGGTACTCGCGGGTCACGTCTCGCTCACTGTTGAGGAACACCCTGGTCCCGCTGTACGCTGCTGCATTAGCTGAGTGTATCGAAAACAGGGGTGAACCATACAAGCTGCAGGCGGCGCTTCTCTGTGGACTGCAGTCTTTCTTCTGACACACTTTACAAACTAAGTTAATGATTGCAAACGCCACCAGCACGACCGTGCATCCTCCCATCAGGGCCAGAAAGACCACCGTCCAGGCATCAAAGCTCAAGAGCTCCTCATCCTCCACCAGGACCAGCACCGGGTTTTCCAGAGAGTTTGAGTCTGTAATGATGAACCTGATGGTGGCGGTGCTGGAGAGAGGAGTCTGTCCATTATCAGAAACACAGACTTTAATCTGCAGCACGTCGCCACAGGCGGCGCTGACCTTCTGCTTCAGAACCACTGCCCCACTCTTTCTGTCAATAGAAAAAAGTCCTCTGTCCCCCTCCAGGATCCGGAAGCTGATCTCACCGTTGGCGCCGTTGTCCTCGTCTTGGGCCGTGAGCCGCAGTGCTAGGAACCCCGAGGGCGCGTTGGAGGGTAAGGGGATATCCGCCGAATCATTTCTGAACTCGGGATAGGTAAAGTAGGGAAAATTGTCATTTTCATCTGCAACTTGGATTCGGACTGAAGACGTGCTGGACAAGGGGGGAGAACCTCTGTCCCTGGCTTGAATGGAGAACTGTATCTCTTTCACAGATTCAAAATTAAAGGACCTCAGGCTGTACAGAGATCCTGAAAGAGGGTCTATTGACACAAACATTGACACAGGTGAGTCATCCAGGATCTTCTCATCAACAAGGCTGTACACCACTTTCCCGTTTTTCCCAATGTCGAGGTCCTGCGCCATCACCGTGGCGATGTACGACCCTGGAATGTTGTTTTCTCGGACAGAAACATCATAAACTGCCCGACTAAACTGAGGCGCGTTGTCATTCTCATCGCTTATTCGGATTGTGTACTGCATGACCGTTTTAAAGGGCGGCGAGCCCAAGTCCTCAGCCACGATTGTGAGATTGTACTCTGCAGTTTGTTCCCGGTCCAAGGCCATGGTAGTCACGATCATGAACGTGTCTCCATAGGCCTGCTGCAGCCGGAAGTGCTGGTGCCCCTGCAAGCTTGTGCGAACAAAGCCGTTCTGCCCTGAGTCGCGGTCCGTGGTGCTGATGAGGGCCACGAAGCTCTCCTGCGCCGCTGCCTCTGTGATGTAGGCCACGCCATCACTCGTGGACGTCATGGGCTTGATGGAAATCTCTGGAGCGTTGTCGTTGATGTCCACAACATCCACCACCACCCTGCAGACGGACGAGGCGGAGTTCTCGCCCAGGTCTGAAGCCTGGATGTGCAGCTCATAGGACTTCCGTTTCTCATAGTCCACATTCTCTCTGAGGGTCACCTCCCCTGAGGCAGAATTAATGTCGAAAACTCTCGCAGCCTCGGATCCAGAACCCTCTGCAAACCTGTACACCACCTGTCCATTCAGACCGCTGTCCGGGTCAAAGGCATGCACCTTCAGCACCCGAACGCCGACCGGCGAGTCCTCGCTCAGCTCCACCTTCAGTGAGTCGTGCTCAAAAGTGGGGGTGTTGTCGTTGCAGTCCAACACTTTCACGTGAATGGTCATGGAGCCAGACTTGGGTGGAGTTCCTCCATCTGTTGCTGTAATGTCCAGGACATAACTGTCTTCCAGCTCACGGTCCAGTTTCTTCACCAGCACCAGTTCAGCATACCTGACCCCGCTGTCCTGTATGCGCGTCTCTACAACGAAGTGGCTGGAGTGGGATATGTGATAGCTCTGGACAGAGTTGTCCCCCACGTCCTGGTCCACAGCCACGTCCAGCAACATTCTTGTCCCCATGGCTGTACTCTCCCAGACCTCTATGTGCGTCTCATTGAGGGGGAAGCGGGGTGCGTGGTCATTTATATCCTTCACCTCTATCTCCACATGCACAAGGTGAAACTTCTCCTTGGAAAAGGCCACCACATTGAAGAGACATGGGAAGGTCCGGAGACATAGCTGTTCTCTGTCTACTGTCTCCCCCACTCTCAGTAGCCCATCTGTCGGCCTCAAGTCAATCATGGACCAGTTGCTCTCCTGCATGATCCGAAAGGAAGTCTCAGGGTCTTCTTCTGGGTTCAGCTTCAGGTCCTGGGACAGGTTTCCAATCTCTGTGCCTGGTGTGTCCTCCTCAAATGTGCTGTACTTGACAGTGATGCTGAAAACCACCAAAACATTACAGGAAAATAACAGGGAGGAGCTCAAAAGCTTCATGATCTCAGAGAGGCTCGGTGTGCTCGTGCAGCCTGATCCACTCGCTCTGCACTGGCCAGGGGCCATCTGCTGGAAATAAGCCACAGAGTACGCAAAAACTCCAGCCATCTATTGGATATGGGGATGGACTATGCAAATGAAGTTACCCTCCACTGGATAGCAAAATAAATCCACAGGATATTCCCCCTATGTACACAAATTAACCGGCATTTACTGAGTATAAGGACTGTGTGTGCAAGCTATTGGACCTACAGTGGCCATAATCACTACTAAACTCAACAGATTCCTCCTATTATTACTGCCAGTTCTGGTAACACAGTGGAGCCAAACACAGTGTGTGATTTGTTCATGTGCTGCTTGGCTGTTGGGCTGAACAGTACGGAACACTGAACCGATTCTCTTTCATTATTTGCAAATGAACGAAAAAGTAGACTAGAATGAAGAAAGAATGTTGTGTATCATTGTGTCATAGCTTTTAAATGTTATGCAAGCAATTCCTTGGTTATGGGTCATATTTGGGAATATACTTATTAGTAGGGGTGTAACGATATATCGTAGTACAATATATCGCGATGCTAAAATGTTACAATATGTATCGTAGAGTGT
>JBBIGB010288207.1:0-13075 GCA_037577075.1 Alestopetersius hilgendorfi | reverse complement strand
CTGTACTGACTGACTGCTATGTGGCCTGTGAATTTGTCAGCAGGATTGCTCTTTGAATTGAGATACGATTCCCTTTTTTTTCTGCAGAGAGAGCAGCACGCTGCATAAACAGCTGGATGAGGTGCTGCTGAAACTTGGCCCTTTAGAAAAGCAAACGATGGACTTGGAGGCAGTTAGGCTTGAGCTGGAAAAGACAAAGGTTATGTCGTTTTAAACACATGATGTGTTTTTAATTCACAGTTAAACAATACTTTGGTTAATACATGCACTGTTCTTATTGCATGTTTATGCTTCTGCTGTAACTTCCTCTCAGATCGCTCTAGAGTCTTATCAGCAGAAGTCTGAGGAGGTGGACAGTTTGAGGGAGGAAAATGCCAAGACACTTGCCTTGTAAGTTATCTCACGCTACATGACCAAGTTGCTCCAGGGAGAGGTAGGGAATGGAAGTCGCTTTGAATAAAAAGTGTCTGATAAATGCCATAAATGTAAATGTAATGGTTGGTGGCCTGGTGGTTAGGGAGTTGCCCCTGTCTTCGGAAAGTCATGCGTTCGAATCCCACTGAGGTACCCTTGAGCAAGGTACCGTCCCCACACACTGCTCCCCAGGGAGCTCTGTTCCTGGCCACCCACTGGTTTACTTGAATGGTGACTGTGTTCACACTGTGTGCTGTGCTGTGTTCATACACAACAAATATGGCTACTTACCACCTTTTTTTATTCACTTTGTTTACTTTGTGTTCTGTTTCTCAGGAACAAGAAACTGGAAGTTGATCTCAAGACAGCAGACGGTATGAATAACTCTCTATTCAAACAAGATGTGTAACGCTGCCTTTGATTAGAGTGGAATCCCAAAGCAGCTTGGATGCAGAAGAACCTCACACATCAGCAAAAATTGTCAAACCCTCTGTTTTATTCACTGACACTGACAACATGCAGATGATTAGCACCTTTATTTTTTGGTCATGGCATTTCCCATGCAATCAGGCATAATATTAGACAGTTGTGCTGCTGGGGTGCCACCTCCTGTACAACTACATCCACATCAACAACAGGAAAAGCTGAGTGCAGTTATGGTTAAATCAACATTTCTGCTGTGTCTAAAGGATTTGACAGGAACATGATTTTACACGCACATGTTTTGCAGATAGAAGTAATATAACAAAACTAAAGAATTCCACCTCCTCCCCCTTAAAATGCTGCATTATGTAAATTGCAATGAGTGTCTGAATTTGATTTAATCTTGAGACACTCAAGAATGAATCTTATCATTAAAGCACAGTTTACTTGCAGATCCCATTTCTTACATTTACATATGCCTTTTTGAATTTATTCTCTGGTCTGTTTTGTTGTTGATGCTGCCTTTAAGACTTGATCTATGCAAATGTACCATGTTCCAGCTGAATGTAATGTGACTCATTCAAAAGCAGTCAGAGTTAATTTGATTTTAACAGGAATATGGACATGACTAAACTGCTGTAGGATGAGTAGCTGGTGTTTGTGACCTCATAAAAACAACAACTTCAAAATGAGCTGGTTTTGCTGTGTGACTTCCATATATATACTGTAAGGACCGGAGAGTGATTGGTACATTTTAAAACTTGAATAGTCTTATGTACTACATTAATCTCCATTATTTAAGAAGATTGAATGTTTGGTTTTCAAAGATGTTCCCCTTTTATACTGTTGGAATGTAAAATAATCTGTACCTCCTGTTGATTTGAAAATGTAAAAATATTTCATATTGTTTGGGATATGAAAAATCTTTCATCTGTGAACTGATTGGCTACATCTGGAGAATGATTGTGTGAATGTTATTTTTTTGCCAAGCTGTTTGGGATCTGACTTTTAAATTCACAGTGTTACTTCTACTGTTTGCCCTCATGCAGATATGGCAAAAACTCAAAGCCTAGAATATGCAAAGCTGCAATCTGAGAACAAAACTCTAGAAGAAACTCTGCAGAGGACTCAGGTTAGACTTTATGTATCATTAATAAAACATTCCTCTTGTCTTCACACTGTAATTGGTTTCTTTGTTGAGTTGTTAAACCTGGTTCTGGCTCATTTTTGAAAAGGATTCCCTCAGGATGTGTCAGCAGGCAGCAGAGGAGGCAGAGGACCTGAGGTTGCAGAATGCCAAGACATTGATTCTGTGAGTACTCACAAAGCTAAAGGCACAAGTGCTGCTTTAGGGAACACATGAATGTTTTGTCTTGAAACGTTCTCTTATTTGTCTCTTTTTTTTTTGCAGAAAGAGTAATCTTGAAAATCAGCTGCTGGTACTTGAAGGTCTGTATTACTTAGACCCCTGTTATTTCTATTACAGTACAGATGATTTAGTACCGAGGAAGCAAGATCTAATTATGTGAAGTTGTTTTTGTCTCATGGTGTTGTGTTTATGTACAGAAACGAAACTCAGACAAACGAATGAAATCACAGATCTGAGAAGAGAAAAATGTAGACTTGAAGAAAACCTTTGGAAACTGCAGGTGCTTATTTTCTTTAATATATTTGTCCTTCAACATCAAATAAAAGACAGCCTACATTCAGTATACAATGGGAATCATCACTACTATAGTACTTCTGTTGTATTTGATCATTGGTATTTGTTTTAACGTCACAGGAACAAGTTACAAAATTGGAAAAGGAAGTTAACAAAGGTAAAAGTCAAGACTTAATATAATGTCCAAAAATTTGTGATGTATCTGCACTGATTGTGTATCACATTGGGATTTGTCTTTTAAACAGAGAAAAGAACTACCTCTACACAAACAAAGTTGGAGCCAAATGTTGACAAAGGTATTTCCTCATGAAAACCAACCCATGCACCTTACATGCCTCGTTTCTGATACAGTGCCTTAAAAGATTATGAACTGTATTAATTTGTCTTTTTTTCTACTCAGCTAAAGTTCGAATGCTCCTAGAAGAACTCTGGCATTGTGTGGAACCCCTGTCCCAAACCACAGAAATATTGGACTTTAATGGTATTTTTTTATTAACTATTTTATTAAGTAAAAGCTGATGTTGGAACATCCCTATTGCTTAGAAAGTGTCTGATGGGTTTTTTGTTTTTTTTTAAGCAGGAGCTGCAGACAGTCTGCACATGTCCACCCCCTTGCATGTCAGACTTTCACCTCGACTGAGGCCTGTCAGTCCCTGTAGAAAACAGATCTCGACCCCTGTTAAAGGAATGAAGTTAAAAGGACCAGGCATCTCTAACTCCGTGTTAAAAGTGTCTCCTGGGAGGCACAAGGCCGAATCTTCATTTCAAGAGGAGAAGAGTCCGAGCAAAGAACAACAGAGCGATGAAACGTCCAAGAAGAGGAAAAGGAGCCTGGGGTCAAAGGAACTTGAGCTAAGAAGTACATGGATTGACGAAGCCGATGATGATGATGATGATGATGACCACCCATCTGACGGAGGCTGCTGGAGAAACAGCACAGATTTGGAGGAGATTCTGGAGTATTTCATGCCTTTACCTGCACTTTTGTCTCCAATTCCCTGTTTTGATCAATCGGTAAGAAGCATTTCTGGTTAGTGTTAATCTCTTAGTCTGTTTTTAAATTAGTTTGTGCCAGCAGTTATATGCAGTCTGTCATCAACCTCAAGAACCATTATTTATGTCAGAATTTTGAAAGAAACAATTATTGTAAACTATAGCATATATTTGCTCTGTTTCAGTTTGACGGGCTGTTTTTTCATTGCACAAAAATAATAATTAACCCAAAATAGAACCAATAGAACTCACTATTTTAGCACTAGTGTCAAAAGTCTAGGGCAATTTATGTTTTTTGCTTGTTTGCTTAACTTATTGGCTGCCTTTAAAGGCTTTTCTGCATACTCAGTGGCTTACCTTACTGAAGTCCTAATGGAGTAACTCAGTAATTGTAAAAATAGATGTCAGCACACCAACATACCATCTTCTTTACTTTCTCGTGTACTTCCTTATGTAATGTGTAATAGTATTTTATCTGACCTTATCTCAACTCAGGAGAGTAAAGATTTTGCTTTTGAATTTGTTGTAGGTTTCAGCTCCAAGTGTTCCTAAAGCAAAAAAGGAACACACTCAAATACCATTAGGTCCTGCTGATACTACTTTTGAACAGGTAACAAAACCATAAAACCAAACCCGTCTGTACTGAATCAATGGCCAATGACAAAAAGCTCCCAAAAGACAGTTTCTAAATATGATTAATGTTTCATATAGATGTGGTCAATACAATGACATTTGTCATGTCAAATTATGTCACATTTCTGAGCATATATTCATAGTTTTTGATAGAATTGGACTGGTTTTCTGTTTAAATTCTTTTAAATATAATAGCTTGACGTAATGTGCAGTTACATTTTTGCAAAATCGGCCACACATAATTCTACACGCTCTTTGTTTCAGGCTGATATAAAAGGTCCATCAGTATCAACTGTAAACACAAGCTCTTTGTCAGACATCAAAAGTAGTGAACAACCAGCTCCAGAATCAACAGATCCTGCAGAGCCTAATCCTACAGAGCCAAATCCTACAGAGGATGCAGTAGTAACTCCAGCTATCAGCTCCTCACCTGGCCCTGTCCTAAAGTCAGACTTTTTAAACACAAAGGTGCCATCAGTCCAAAACAACTGTTTGTCAGAGAGCCAAGACATGGAAGTAGAAGAAGGCTGTGAAGTGAAAGAAAGCACTGAAGACCTAATCTGTGCAGCTACAACACAAGATATGGAGAGTGCGCATGAAAGAGATTGTGTTACAATAAACCCAGCCAGAATCGCAGCGCAGCTGAACACTGTGGAAGACCATATCAGCATCCAGTCCCAGTGTGCTGGCAGTGAAATATCTAATGCTCTTAGTGTTGAAGCCGTTAGTAAAACATCTGATCCTGATCATACTGGCCCCAAGGTCTTAGATACTGATATGTCTGTTGAACGTTCTGAAGCTAAAGCAGAAGTAACTGAAGATACTTCTGAGATTCCTCTGAATACAGAAATGCACTCTGAGACAGAGTCAGAAATTACAGTCAAGGAAATTCAGAGCAGCAATGCGTCAGATGCCACCACTGAAGAAAGACATTCAAAGACCATTGAAAATCATGAAGGACAACAACAACACGATTCCTCTAGTACCAAGATCAATGGTGTGTCTTCTGTGGAGTCCTCAAAACATGAGGAGTTATCAGATGAGGAAGAGTTCTTCAATCTGAAGAGAAAGGTCAGAGGGATTTCCTCAAAACCAGGTCAGAGTTATTCTGAGGATCTGAACAGTGTTACTGTAAACATGCCAAAGTCAGTTGGAAAACAAGAAGTTGCAGATCAATTTCAGAAAACGAATTCTGGAACTGAAGAAGGCGGCCATGGTGAATTCGGCAAAACTTTACCTAATCCTGAGAATGAGAACGATGGTACCAACTTGCAGGAATCCATTACAGATCATGCTTGCAAGCCCACAGTGCTCAAAGACAGCGCAGTGATCGATGGTCCGCTAGAAACGGCGCCGACACAGAATCATGAAGATGAATCACTGAATCTTTCTGCAAATTCCTTGCGAATCATTGATACACATGATCAGAATGAAGAGCTGTCTGAAGCTCTTGATCTCACTTTGGAAAAAACTGATCTCACTGATCAGAAAGAGTGCAACACAAAAGCAGAAGACTTGAACATCAACCCTCAGGATGTTTGTGCCACAGCTTCAGTTATACAAATACTGTCCGATCTGGATAAAGGAAAGAACCTATCGCCTCTTACAGCTTTTGCTTCCAGAGATGCACCTGCTTCAACTCCATCTCCAGAGTTTATTGGAAGAGTTCGTACGGAGATGGGTCCGCCGCTGCCTCCAGCTGTTATGCCGTTGACTGCAACTCCTCCCAAATTTGGAAATCAGCATACGCCAGTTAGGCCCAAAGTACAGTTGCCTGCCCGGTTACCACCAGATGTACCACTGTCTCCTAAGCAGCAACCCGTCGTGTCTTCTCATGAAGGTCTTCAGGATGAAGCGAAGCAGTCTCCTTGCCTGACTACGCCTTCTCCATTATGTGGAGTTCCATCTTCTCCATTGCAGTTTGGATCTGCAACTCCAAAGCACGCAGTTCCCGTTCCAGGACGACTGCCTTCGTCAGCTTTAAATTCCTCGTCTCCCAGTGCCTCGCAGGAGAACTCTATGCAGATGCTAGACAGCATGTATCCAGAACTCTCAGCCCAAGCACGGACTCTGAACATCCTGAGGGGGAATGTCAACCTTGCTAGGACAGGCAGCGAGAACGGGGCCTCGCCTCCTTCCGTTAATCAGATCTCAGGGAACAAAACTATCAACTCCTCTTCCACGGCGTTCACCAAGACAGAGCAGAAAGCCAAAAGGACAGGAGTGAACATGCTGCTGCCGAAAAGTGCCAAGAAACTCAGGCTTGATGCCTGTTCGCCTGTTCCTGTTAATACTACCTCTTCCATTGCAATTAACAATGACCGGCCAACCGGTGTCACAGAATTGGCCGAACCCCTTTCCTCCAGCAGTAATCAGGAACAGAACGCAGAAAGCAAAACTGAGTCGAAAAGAGATGATAAGGAATTCCAAATCTCTGATGCCTTCGAAAAACTTCAGAAGATGTGTTTTGATGTATTGCCTGTCATCAAGAGCCATGTGTTTCTTGGAAGAATATCGGAGATTCCTGTTCTAAGAGATGAAGAAAAGTCTGTCATTTCTGATTTCTGCTCAAGCCAAGTAAGTTTTTGCTTATCTCTTTTAGGCATCTATGGCAAACATGTGAAATCACTTGATCTCCATGTTCTGTTAGTGTTTAAATTTAACTCTTTAGTAACAAATGTGTTATGAGTAGGATCGTGTAGCAAAAACCTTCCTAGCTACTTTAAAATACAAGATTGATGTAGTATGCATACACTGTTAAAGAATTGTGCTTATTTGCATATATTAAAGGCATAATGATAAGTCTGAAAGATAAAGAGAGGCTGGAAATGGCAATACATAAAACCACACAGATATGATACACAGATATAAAATGCTGGTTGTGGGCCCATTAAATCTCACGTTCCTCTCACCCCATGCCATTTAATTCCAGGGCTAGGCTTAAACAGTGTCTTAGGACACTATTCACCAGTGCAGTTTATGTTTACACGTTTGACAGATCCAAAGAAACTCATTAATCATGTTTTATATATTGCTAGGACTCTTACCCAATGTAGTGTGATGTGTTTGCATGGACAGGCAATTGAACCCCAGTCTCCTGCATGGAGGACCACATTGACCACTATGCTACACTATTTCCTGTGTGTTTATTGCACATTTACTGATATACACACATATTCTCCTCTATCTTTATCAGTGCTCAGCAGAAGAATTCATGTTGGCTGTTTTAAACCAAATGAAAACAAAGAGAGCAGTTTTGAAACAGGAATTCCTCCAGTCCATTTGTAGAGTCTATACGGGCTTGTGTCGTCAAAGAGGAGATCTTCAGACAGCCCACGCCTTTGCTCACAGCATTCTGAAAGAGAGTGAGTTTGTACCTTCCTAGGCACAACTGAGCATTTTCATTTCATTTTTTGTAATATGGTTACAGTGTTGCATTGTGTCCTACACATACAGACTTCCCTGAAGCTCCGAAGCTGATTTTATTCATGGTGACCACATGGCCAAGTGTCCTCTCCTGTGAGAACTCTTTGTGCAAAGCCATTCAAACAGTGTGCAAGCTGAAAGCAGAGGGAGAGATTTTAGACTACCTTACAGCATATCTGCACTGGGACAAGGTAAGCTTTTTTAATAACTTGCAGCATTTTTTTCTCTTTGTCTATTTCTAACTACTGCCTGAATTAAATCTGGTGCTTGATGACACTGTAGACTCTGTCACACTGTAACACTGAATTAGGTCATACTTGGCTCAAGTGTTTTGATTGCCCCTTTTAACCACATGCGGATTATGGAAGTACATTTGCTTACCACAGCATTGTGGTATGTCAATATTTGTCTTTGAAGATTTTTTTTGATGGCTAAGCATGGACTGTTTTTTTTTTAATACAACAGTTACATTTTAAATCTGTCCAATCCAGGTTTTGTTGGGATACTTACTACTAGAAACTACAAGTGCTTTTGTCTGTAGTTTTCTTATTACTTGTACTATTGTTTGAAATTTGCAGAGGGTACTCATACTCCTGTAATAACATATACACTGATCAGCCATGACATTTAAACCACCTGCATAAAATTAAGTCTCCTTATGCTGATAAAGAGTTCTGACCCATTGAGCAAGACCTCTGAAGGTGTGCTGTGGTGTCTGGCACTAGCTAATATTTTAGGTCCAGTTAGGCTATGTTCACACTTAGCATCTTTTTTCAAACTGCCAGCGTCTATTTTACATTCTAACCCTATGGAGTAAATTGTTTTTTTTAAAAAAAAAAACAGCCAGCGTCTTTTTCTGCAGTTCAGAGCGTCTTCAAGTTGAAAAAAGGTCAACTTTTCTGAAAAGAACGCCCTACGTCAAGCGTCTTTTTGACAGCTGACCAATGACAAGCGAGTAGCGAGACCTGTCGTTTCCATAACAACAAGAACACCAAGAAAAAATGGAGACGGTGCTGGTAGATAAACTAAAACAGCGCTCAGGACTCTTTTGTAAAAAACGTTTACTCCATAGGGTTATAATGTAAAACAAACACTGGCAGTTTGAATTTTGTCTGCGATTTTGCAATCGATGGTGCAATGATTTGTAGCAGGTCTTCAAACTGACTTTTGTCTAAAATATACCACAAACCCTGCATCATCCAACCGAGGCTCCTGGACTAAACTGTTGTAAGCACCATACAGTTTCGTTCTCTGTATAATGTCGTGCTCCCACAAACGCCTTTGTGAACCGACATTCTCCTCCCCGGTAACTTCAAAAGCCAACGCAAGAGCCAACTTTCTCTTTCTCGACATTTTTGCATCACACAGCACTAGGCTACTATGGCAGCTGTTGTTATAGCAACAAAAGACGCTCTTGGCTGCTATTTGTAACCGAACGCTACCAGCTTTTTTTTTTTTTTTTTGCTAAAAAAGCGCTGTTGTCACCTTTTTCTTGTCAAAAAAGACGCCAAGTGTGAACACGCCCTTAGTTGGATTAGACTACTTTTTCCCAGCACATCCCACAGATGCTCGATCAGAATAAGATCTGGGGAAATTAGAGTCTGCCAAGTCAACACCTTGAACATGTTCCTTAAACTACTCCTGAATAAATTTGGTGGTGTGGCAGGGGACATTATTCTGCTGAAAGAAGTAATTGCCATTAGGAAATACTATTCCCTGAAGAGGTGCACTTGGTCTGCAGCAACGTTTAGCAGTGTAGGTGGCACATGTCATAGTAACATCCACATGAATGGGACCCAAGGTTGCAGAGAGCATTAGTCTGCTCTGCTGGCTTACCTTCTTCCCATAGTGCATTCCAGTGGCATCTCTTACCAAGATAAGTGATGTACTCTCCATGGTCCAGTTCTCACCTGTTAATTTGTTTGTGAACTGGTCTGCAGCTATTCAGCTGATAGCAATGCACAGTGTTCTGACAGCTTTCTGATTATACCAGCATTAACGTTTTTCAGCAAGTTACAGTAGCTCTTCTGTGGGATCTCATCAGACAGGCTAGTCTTTGCCTTCCTTGTGCCTCAGGGTGCTCTCGGTACCCATGGCCCTGTGGCTGGTTCACTAGTGATCCTTCCTTGGACCACTGCATACCAGGAACAGCCCAGAAGACCTGCCTTTAAGTGACTGATCCAGCCTTCTGGTTATCACAGTTTGCGTCTTGTCAAAGTCACTTGGATCCTTACTCTTAGCTATTTTTAATAAGATAAAATAAGAAAGAACTTTATCCAAGGAAAATTCTTTTGTCATAAACGTGCTCAGTGCAACAAGAGGAATAAAGATGAGGCAAAGTTAGGGGGAACATTTTGGGAAATAAAAAACTAGCAATAGTGCAAACAAAATGACTATAACAAATATAATAAAATAATTAGTGCAAGTGGTTATGAAAAGTAACTTAGTGTTTGTAGGTGAATGAGAACTTCACCTACATCTGGGGTTATGCAGTCTTATTGCCTCAGGTAGAAAGGATTTCCTGTGGCGTTTAGTTCTGTATTTAGGGGCAATGAGTCTTTTACTGAGTCTTTTGTGCTCTGATGGCCCATCAAGGATGTGTGTATGGGGTGTGAGGGGAGTTGTCCATGACGCTGAGAAGCTTTTTCAGCATTCTCTTCTCATGCACCTCTTCCAGGTTCTCCAGTCTTACACTCAGAACCAAACCAGCCTTATTAATGAACTTGTTCAGACTGTTAGCATCAGCTGCCTTCACCCCACTGTTCCAGCACACAGTTGCAAAAAACACCATGCTCTCTACTGTAGTGATAGAACACGGTCAACATTGTCCTACAGATATTGAAAGACCTGAGACTCCTTTGTAGGTAAAGCCGGCTCTGCTCAGGATGCTATCTGAGTAGCAGCTCTTCAGCTGGACATGCTGTGGTCGATTGGTTAGATAATAAGTAATCCAAGTTACCAGTGGGGCGTCCACCTGCATTTCCGTGAGCTTATTCCCCAGTAGTGATGGTCCCATTGTGTTAAAAGCACTGGAGTAAAGTAAAATACATGGTATCCTTCATGCTGAAACGGGGCCGGTCTGCAGACTGTAGGGGGTCCAGCCAAAACTCCACCAGCAGACGCGGATGTTTTAGGATCAATTTCTCCAGCTCTTTCATGATGCGGGAGTATATCGGGGACAGGAACCAGGCAGGATGTCTTCCAGAGAGATGGGACCCTCTGCAGTTTCAGACTTGTGTTGAAGATCAAATGTATAACTCCAGACAGCTGGGCAGCACAGCACCTGTGAGCCCTGGGACTGATGCCATCAGGACCTGCAGCTTTACTGGGATGGAGTCTATACAGTTCTCTTTTGATGTCATCTGCTGGGAGGGACAGAAGGAGACAGGCTGTTGGGGCAGGAGAGGGGGAGGAAAATGGAGGAGGTGAGAAGAACTGAGTGTGGGGATAGGAGAAGTAGGGCAGTTGAACCTTTTGAAGTGCGATTTAGGTTGTTTGCACATTCCACACCTTTCTTTTGTTTCAAGCAAGTAACGGCCCTCATTCCATTCCTGGTGTTGTTTTTTGGAATTTGCCATTCCAGCTTCCTCCTGTAGAAGTCTTTTTCCTCTGCAATCTTATATTGAAGCTTCCGCTGTACCAGTCTCAACTCCTATGTGTCACCATCTCTGAAACCTCTCATCTTCTTGTTCAGTGTGGCTTTGATGTCTTTGGTTACCCGGGTTTTATTGATTGGGAAGCAACAGTTTTTGGGAACAACGTTGGCCACACAGAAGTAAATATAATCTGTAATGCAGCCCATCAGATCGTCTATATTGTCCCCATGGAAACTGCAGAGAACATGCCAGTCCGTTGCCTCAACGCATCTCTGCAGAGTCTCCTCTGTCTCCCTTGTCCACCTCGTAACCGTCTTCATGACTGCAGGTTGTCTCTGGACAGCAGGTTTGTAAAGGGGCTGGAGACAAGGTTGTGGTCAGCTCTGCCCAGGGGAGGGAGAGAGATGGTCTCAGTAGCATTGGCATAGAACAGGTCCAGACTTTTATTGTCCCTGGTATAGTAATCGACGTATTGCTTGAATGTTTGTAGAACAGTGGAAAGGTTTGTGTGATTGCAGCTAGATTCATAAAAATAAATAAGAGGAAACAGAAAGAAAGAAGAAAAGTAAGGTAAAATGCAGAGAGCACGCTAGACAGGCTGCTGTCCATGATGGCTCCAGAAGTCTATGGTGTATTTTTCACATCAGCTGACTGTTCACATGCAAAGTAATATATCCCACCCCTTGACAGGAGCGATTGTAATAAAAGAATCAGTGTGATTTACTTCAGCTGTCAGTGGTTTTACTCATGGCTGATTGGTGTATAAGAAGGACTGCCCTATTCCTCTCTTTGGTTGGGCCTTATGATATTTACTCACTCCCAAACTCTTAGCAGTTAGCAGTCTTCTCCAAGAGCACTGAGATGGCAGATGCCTGCAGTAGCAGCATGTGATAGCCTTCAGAGTTTTAGATTGTCTGACCTAACTAGCACTGGACTTAAGTTGAAGCAAATTTGCTAAGAGACCTTAAGTGATATAGAGATTTTCTGCTAGACTCCTCCAGGTGACATCCACAAAATGATCAGCAGCACTCTGAAAGCACTTCTAGAAAGTAGTGCTCTGAAGTTCCAGAAACATGATCGCCATGGTGATGACCTCTGCCCCACTGCCTGGGAGTACATCTTTACCTTGGATCTGTTGTGTGCACATCTGGGATGGAAATGGACTCATGACAATATAATCGGGTACTGCATGCAGGATTTCACCTGTGATCTTGTTAAATCTTTTGGTTTTATCGGTCCAAGATATTTTTCATATTCATTTTTCTTTTTGTTTAATTTGTCAGGAAAGAGCTTTGGCCAGTCATGAACGCTTGGGTGTCGCAGCCAAGACTTCGGCAAACCCCGGTCCGAGATGTTTGCGTGGCAGCAGTTCTGCGACTAATTGGTAAGTACCTTTTAGCTGGGGTTCTGATTTTACTTTGTAAAGTCACTTTTCTGTTTTGTTTGTTCATTTGCACTGCTACGTTTTTTATGCTATCTATGAACAGGGAGACTTGGCCAGCTGGGTATTAAGGAGAAACTACGCAACTCTGTTGAAAACGTTGCAAAAGCAATAAACCTCTTTGGTAAACATGGAATACAAGAAGGTATGAACTGAATTTTTGCTTATCATGAATTTATACTGCTTGTGCACACTGAATGGTTAGAAGTAACATGGGAGGACCTAACAAATGTGAAATTCTACTCAGTTTTGCATCATATTTCTAAAGGAAATTTCACCTATACTTCTTTTTAACTCAACCATTTGCCCATAGCAGTGCTGTTTGTTCACAGTGTACTCTTTATATGGACTCGGTTCTCTTTCCAATCCTTTTAGCAATGGAAAGATCTCAGAACTATAGCTCACTTGGGGGCAGTTGGATGGCCTAGTGGTTAAGGCATCCGCCCTGTGACTAGAAAGTCCGGGTTCGATCCCCAAGGCCGCTAG